>CM033641.1:35520289-35679245 GCA_019512145.1 Engystomops pustulosus
CGTGCGTAAATTAAAACCTGGGGAAGCTGAGAGGCGCTCAGGTGCCGTCAGCCTGAGCACCTCCAGCTGTCTTACAAAGTATGTATTTCCTTATTAAAGATGCCAGAAGACTCCCCAAGACGGAACAAGCAGCCTAATTGGGACACTCTACCACCAGTAGACTGGTGGCAGATTTCCTTTAAACAAATTTAAAATGCAACCATGACTTATGGAGTTTGTAAAATTTTCATGGTTTTTAAGATCAGTTTTATAATATAGTAAAAAAATATGAATATATAGGATCTTCTTTGCTTAAGATAATGTCTTTATACTCATAGAAAAGACCAACGTAATACATTTGGTTAATACACAGTAGTATACATAGTAGATTGGGTTGGTGCGCCCCTCCCAATATATACAGTAGAAGACCTTATGGATTCCCCAACTATCAATGGAAGTAAGACATAGATACATTTGGTGAAGTGCATATCTTTAGTATAAGATGGAAATAATTTTTATGATTATAGATTTAATGAGACAACTATTATAAGAGACTATAAGAAAAGTGAAAACTGAGAAGTGGTGGACTGAAATTGTGTCTGGCCTCCAAGCTAACTATTGAGCTGTGGTTCTCAGCTGGAGGTATGTAGCACACGGCATAACATGTACAATACAATCACTCGATAACAGTAGCCAGGGGGTATTTCTATCACAACACTGTCAATGAAAAACCATAGCAACAGCAACGATACAACAGTTATAGTTCCAAACAATAAAGAGTAGATCATGTTCTTTTATTGTGAGAGGGTGACAGAGCCTAACACAATGTTATTTTGCATAATCCTTTTACTGTCTAATATATATAGGTTTATTTAGTACTTTTTCATGAAATAATTCAAAATATCAGAATACAGGCAGTCCCCAGGTTACGTACAAGACAGGGTCCGGAGGTTTGTTCTTAAGTTGAATTTGTATGTAAGTCAAAACTGTATATTTTATAATTGTAGATCCAGACCAAACTAATTTTGGCCCCAGTGACAATTGGAGTTTAAACGTTTTTTGCTGTAATGGGACCAAGGATTATCAATAAAGCTTCATTACAGACACCTTAAAGCTGATGATTGCAATCTGGGACTATAGTAAAGCAACCAGAGAGCTTCACCAGAGATTAGAGGGTCTTTCTGTAACTATGGGTTGTCTGTAAGTCGGGTGTCCTTAAGTAGGGGACCGCCTGTACATTGTCCTGTGAATTATTGAAAATGTCCTTAATAGGATGCCAGAATTTCCCTTTGAGTGAATGTAGTTAGATTAACATCACTCACATTCCCATAATAGGGGGAATTGTGCATTTTTGATTGTATGAGGAGCATTCATAGGGAAGGAAATAAACAATATAACCTTATAGAAATCTAATGATCATAGTTGCAGTTATCTTCTACGTTGCTTTGTAGTTCATTGCTGATCTAAAATATAAAACTTAGCAAAAGAATAGATGTGATATATTGTATATTATAATTTCTACACCTTCCCCTCTTACCTTAGGCAATGAACATGTAATGTAATTGTATACGTCCGAATCCCTTATCAATATCCTCATAGTCTAGAACAGATATCTGTCGTGCAAACCTTCCTGACATTATGTCCAGTACGAGGCGTCTGTTTCTTCCTTTTCATTTTTCCTACTTCCTTTTTAGACTTTGTCCGAACATAATACTTGTTGGTAGAGGCAGGGCACAGGTTTCTCTCTCTTTTTCACCTAGGCATGTAGATAAGTCACACCCAGTTCTGCAAACTCACTACCTGAGTCAATAGTTAGGAATGTTTTATTTCAGCATGAGCTGCAATCTATTGCTTTTAACACCATGTCAAAAGAGCTGTCATTATATGTACTCAGAAAGGATGGCCCCGGGGTAGCAAATAACTGCTGGGAACATCCCAAGATATTGAATATTATTGGTCGTAGAACATAAAGTCTTACTTTAAGGGTAAGAAGGCATGCCTTAAGTTTTTCATTTTGTTTTTTTTAAATCAAAACATGTTGTGTGTCCCCCACCCAGCGCAGTACACATGTATAAACTATGAGGTAATGTATGCAAAGAGGAAGGTAACATGATACAGCTTAGTGTATGAAAGGGACAAAACATAATGTTCAGGGAAAAATTACACTTTACTTAAAGCTATGTGGACAGTGTTGGCATGGACTAGGCTCAGGAGTTGAGCACATCTCTGCAATGGTCTGCAGTAAATGGCTGCTAACATACATCATACATCTAAATGCTCGTAACATACATCTGAATGGGTCATTAAAGTCTAAGGGTACATCACACAGCGGGATACCGCCGTGTGCTGGAGAGGAGGAGGCGGCGGCCCCTCCTCCCTCCATAGAGAATAGCGGCGCACGGCCGAACCACCGCCAAAAGATAGAGCATGTGTGGCCATGCATCTGCGCCGCATTGCCGTCTATGGGGACGTACATGCGGCCGCAAATTGCGGCCGAACTGTACGTACCGCAGACGGACATGGAAGTGCCCTAACTGAAAGCTGCAGTGATTTTACCAAATTATATTATGTGACTCCCCCTTTAAAAAACAAACGAACGTTCCTACTTTACTGCTCGTCATTTGTTTTCAGAGTTATGGCATTTTCTATTCTGAAAAAATTTGACAAAATCTGTCTACAAGAGTCCAGTGGGCGGAGCTAATGTTTGTCAGTCTATGCCCTCGGCTGAGGCAGTTAGCTTGCCCACAATCACATGATGCCTAGTGGTCCTCTCAAAGTAATTAAGACAGTAAATCCCTTTATTTCCACAAGAAAATCCAGAAACAGTGCACATACAGGATGTATATGGTGACCAGCCTGGAAGCGTGCCATCACAGGAAGAGCAGGGAACATGTACAGAGACACATGAGGGATGTATATGGTGACCAGCCTTGCAGCTTACATCAAGTGGAGGAGCAAGGACAGTTAATATGCGGAAGAAATTCACAGTAAACCAGTTATAGCAGTCTATAGCCCTGCTGTCTGAGCATTAAGGGTAATAGCACCGTATGTGCACAGAGCGTGATACTGCCAATGAGAAGGTGGGGAAGGGAAAAAGCATGAGGTCGAGGGTGAGACAGAGAAAGTTCTATAGAATCACAGGCTGGGATGGAAGGACGATAGGGGACAGGGAGATCGTACCTCACTTTCCGAGTAGGGAGACATCTGTATCCACGTCTTGGAACACTCCAGCCTCGGCCACATCACAAAGAGAGAAGCCACAGTCACATAAACTTCCTCCCCTGTGAGCAGGGGAAACAGCCCTCCCCTCTCAGGAGTCCATAGAGAGTAGATTTGTAAATTGGACTCCAGGACTTGTAATCACAGGCAGGGATGCACCTTTGTAGAACTCACACAATTGAGGGGGAAAGCCAAAGCAAATGCTGCGATTTAGCTAGAAAGATAGTGCTATTGATTTGTGGTAATAAAAAAACTTATAGTTACTATTCAAAGGAAACCTACCCATACGGAATTTACCTATTAAGGTAGATACGGTGTTAGGCTGATATAATAAATGTAAAGTAGCCTTTTTAGCAATCCTTACTCCCCACTCCCCTACTCAGCTCTGGCTACTGGAGCATGGAGTAGACAGAGCTGAGGGCCTACGCTCTGCGGTTGTACTCCAACACCCCAGTAGCTTTTGATCTCCGACCAAGACATCTTCAGCACGCAGCTACAAGGAGCTGCGCACACTCTGCAGTGCATCACAGAACACAGGCAGCGGCTCCGCCGATCTAGCTCCAAGATGGAGCTACTGTGCATGCGCAGAACTCTGCGCTTCACATTATGAGTGCCGCCCAGAGCTCTTGTAGATGCGAGCTGAAGATTTCTGGGTAGGAGGATCAAAAAGACTACTGGGGGTGGAAGTAGCCACACGGCATAGCCTCAGCTTCGGTTACTCCATGCCCCCGTAGCTCTTAGAAAATTTGCATATTTACCCTATTAAGATGAAAAGATAGAGGAGAGTAAAGGACTAGTCCTAAAAAGGGCTATCCTTAACATTCGTTAGATGCACCTTCACCGGATCTACCTTAATAGGTAGATCGTAGTGGTAGGTTTCCTTTAAGAACTTAGTAGCGGTTACCATATCTTACACCTAGGCAGACTTCTGGCTTATGGGGGAAAGAAGTCTCTGCCTAATATTGTCCTGTAAACTAAACATTAATAGGTTTATTCCTCACATCGCGGAGATCAATGCAAAAATATAACATTTACAGCTTTCATTGGGTGAGTGAAAGCTGGTGAAAATTTGTATTATTTAGCTCCCCCTAGTGGTGGCTGATGAAGACAGTTTATAACTTAGTAATGTATGTGGGAAATATATACAATAACGATACAATGTATTGCCCTACTGGGGGAATGTTTTGTCATAGTGTTCCAGTAGTTGTGACAATAGAGACAGCTTGACAGTACAGTTACATACATACACTACGAGAGACGCGTTGAATGTGCTAGTTTTTTTTTTGTCTTCAGTTGCCAAACAAACAGGTACAGTACGGTGCAGGTTAACAAGACCATATAGCCGGAGCAGATGCACAAGCAGCCACCTACAATGGTGCCATTCTTGACAGTACATTCTAGAAAGTGCAACTTCAAGTCCACCAGATTTAAATTAGTGAGTCTGAGGACTGAGCTAAATGGGTGACAGTATTTTTGCCAAGTGTAAGATGAGTAATTTTTATCAATATTCTTGGTGCCTCAGAATGGGACCTACAGAGTAATAAAGAATTTGGGTGTGGTTTAATGTGAGGTCTTTAAAAAAATCTGAATATCATCAAAAAATATTATGGGTGTAGAATATTTTGTACAGGACCCCATAACATTTGTATACAACGATGTATTGGCCAATACCAACAATGGCCATCTAAAAGGAAAGAGTTCCTGAATTATCTAATATGGTCCTTGCCTGGAGTCGTCAGTAAATATTCACTTAGCTGACCGCAGGGAGAGGTAATATGAATCTCTTTTTCCCATAATCCAGACAATACTTGTTCTCTGATTTATCACACTTGGATGAGGGCATTTATTTTTAGGTTGAAAGAGGAGCTTCTATCTTTACTCTTACCAGTCCTATAAATAATAGATAGACAGTTGCGTATTTTTTTTAAAGGAAGTTCGGGCGTAAACTGCTACAAAATTTCAATCACAACATACAGAATTTCTGGAATTTTATTCAATGCAAAGTTGCATGCGAGGTGACTAGTTGGAGAGGAGGAGCTTTGCACCTGTGAATGTACACATGTGTAAATCCTAAATCTTGCCATTAGAGAGTTCAGTTTGTGCAAGAGTTTAGGATGGCAACCAATCACAGCTCCCCTTTAAAATATTCATGAGCACTGGTGAAATGAAAGCTGAGCTGTGATTGGTTGCCATGGGCAACTGGAAATATTCTGACTTTCAGACTGCTTGATAAATCTGCCCCAATGTTCAGGGAAAAATTACTCTTTACTTAAAGTTATGTGGACAGTGTTGGCATGGACTAGGCTCTGGAGTTGAGCACATCTCTGCAATCTTCTGCAGTAAATGGCTGTAACATACATCTAATCTTGGTCATTTAAAGTGTAACTGTAAAGCTGCAGTGATTTTACCAAATTATTATATGTGACTCCCCCTTTATAAACAAACAGAACGATGCCTACTTTATGCTGCTCGTCATTTTGTTTTCAGAGTTATGGCATTTTCTGTTCTGAAAAATTTGACAAAAATCCGTCTCACAAGAGGTGAAGTGGGCGGAGACTAATGTTTGTCAGTCTATGCCCTCAGGCTGAGGCCAGTTAGCTTGCCCACATATCCCATGATGCCTAGTGTTCTCTCTCAAAGTAATTAAGCAGTAAATCCCTTTAGTTTCCCACAAGCAAATCCACTGAACAGTGCACATACAGGATGTATATGGTGACCAGCCTGGCAGCTTGCATCACATGGAGGAGCAGTGAACATGTACAGAGCACATGCGGGATGTATATGGTGACCAGCCTGGCAGCTTACATCACGTGGAGGAGCAGGGACCATTTAATATGTGCAAGAAATCATCAGTAAACCAGTTACATGCAGTCTATAGCCCTTGCTGTATGAGCACTAAGGGTTAATAGCTTATGTGCACAGAGCTGATACTGCCAATGAGAAGGTGGGGGAAGGGAGCAGTATGAGGTACAGAGGGTGAGACAGAGAAAGTTCTATAGAATCACAGGCTGGGATGGAGGGACTGATAGGGGACAGGGGAGATCTTGTACCTCACTTTTCCGGGTAGGAGACATCTGTATCCACAGTCTTGGAACACATCCAGCTCTGCTACATACACAGAGAGAGCACAGTCACATAACTTCCTCCCCTGTGAGCAGGGAGCAGCAGCACCTCCCCTCTCAGGAGTCCATAGAGTTAGTAGATTTGTTAATAATATGGACTCCAGGACTTGTCATCACAGGCAGAGGATGCAGCCTTTGTAGAACTCACACAATCTGAGGGGGAAAGCAAAGCAACTGCTGGATTTAGGTAAGAAAGATAAGTGCTATTGATTTGTGGTAATAAAAAACTTTTATAGTTACTCTTCAAAGGAAACCTACCACTACGAATTTACCTATTAAGTTAGATCCGGTGGTAGGTGCATCTAATAAATGTAAAGATAGCCTTTTTTAGGGCTAATCCTTCACTCCCCTACTCCCCTACTCAGCTCTGGCTACTGGAGTATGGAGTAGCCAGAGCTGAGGCTACGCTCTGTGGTTACTCCACACCCCAGTAGCCCTTTTTGATCCTCCTACCCAGACATCTTCAGCACGCAGCTACAAGGAGCTGCGCACACTCGTCCGTGCATGCACAGAACACAGGCCAGCGGCTCCGCGATCTTAGCTCCAAAGATGGAGCTACTGTGCATGCGCAGAACTCTGGCTTCACATACGAGTGCGCATAGCTCCTTGTAGCTGCGAGCTGAAGATTTCTGGGTAGGAGGATCAAAAAGACTACTGGGGCGTGGAGTAGCCACACGGCATAGCCTCAGCTTCGGTTACTCCATGCCCCACTAGCCTCTTTAGAAAATTTGCATATTACCCTAATTCAAGATTAGAAAAGATAGAGGGGAGTAAAGGACTAGTCCTAAAAAGGGCTATCCTTACATTCGTTAGATGCACCTTCCACCGGATCTACCTTAATAGGTAGATCCGTAGTGGTAGGTTTCCTTTAAGACTTTAGTAGCTGTTACCATATCTTACACCTAGGCAGACTTCTTGGCTTATGGGGGAAAGAAGTCCTGCTTAATCTTGTCCTGTACCTCAACATTAATAGGTTTATTTCCATCACTAGCGGAGCTCAATGCAAAAAATATATACATTTTACAGCTTTCATTGGGTGGAGTGAAATCTGGTGAAATTTGTATATATTTAGCTCCCCCTAGTGGTGGCTGTAGGAAGACAGTTTTATAACTTAGTAATGTATGTGGGAAATATATACAATACGATACAACTGTATTGCTCTACTGCGGGGAAATTGTTTTGTACATAGTGTTCCAGTAGTTGTTACACATAGAGACAGGCTTGTGTAAGTGTAAGATGAGTAATTTTTATCAATATATCTTGGTGCTCAGAATGGGCTACAGAGTAATAAAGCATTTGGGTGTGGTTTAATGTGAGGTCTTTAAAAATATCATGAATATCATAAAAAATATTATGGGGGGCTGGGATATTTTGCTACAGGACCCCATAACATTTGTATACACCGCTGTATGGCCAATAACAACAATGGCATCTAAAAGGAAAGGAGTTCCTTAATTCTATCTAATATGGTCCTTGCTCTGGAGTCGTCACTTATAGCGGAACCACAGGGAGAGGTAATATGAACTCTTTTTCCCATAAATCACAGACAATACTTGTTCTCTGATTTATCACACATTGGATGAGGGCCTTTATTTTTAGGGTTGAAAAGAGGAGCTTCTACTCTGTACTCTTTCCAGCCCCTATAAATAATAGATAGACATGTTGGAATTTAGTTTTTTAAAAGGAAGTACAAATTTCAATCACAACATGGAATTTTCCTGGAATTTTTGCATTTTTCAATGCAAAGTTGCATGGAGGTGACTAGGTGTGTGAGAGGAGGAGATTCTGCACCTGTGAATGTACACATGTGTAAATCTTAAATCTTGCCATTTCAGAGAGTTCAGTTTGTGCAAGGAGTTTAGACATGCACTTTTAAAATTCCAATCACAAGAAAGAATTTTCATGCAATTTTGGCATTTTTTCACTGCAAAGTTGCACGAAGGTTAAATTGTATTTTTATACATAGTATCAACTCTGTTTCCTACAAATAATGTTTTAGTAGCTAATAAGTTGTGCAGTGTTTGCTTTTTATATATGGCAATTAGGATTGCAGTGTACTGTATATAACATTATATACCAGTATACAGTATAAAAACATTTTTTTACTTATTATTTCACTTAATTTATTTTTTATATCTAGGAGTGAAATGCATAGTATTTTCCTCTTGGAGCACCTTTAGCCACCAAAATCAATTTTTTAAATTAAAATTAAATTACACTTTTTCACATGTCAAACATGTAATAATTGAAAAGAGCAAGTTATATAAGTAAACTGACAGCGAACAGGTAGGGTGTAACACCACGGATGTTTATAAAGAAAATTGTAATAATTCTTCATTGTTTTCTGCATGGAGGATTCTGGGGTTGACAATGCAGAGTTGATCATTAAACAAGATAGACAAGATAAGAGAAGGAACAGGAAGGAGAAAATTCTAGAAGCCACATAACATTTCTTATCTATCTTAGACATATTGTATACATAGGTAAACATAGATGATTGACCAGCTGTTTCATTCCAGTCCAAAACCTTATTTAATACTTTTAATACTATAACTTTGCATTAAAGGGAACATGTTACCAGGAGACCCATTCTTAGCAGATACACGTAATATGCTTTGGAAACAAGGAACCTGTCACCAGATTTTCCATAGCACTATACTAACTTGTGTCCATGCTGTTTTTGGCTATAAAATGCATAGTTCTTATCCCCAGGAAATGAACTCTGTAAGTCTTCCTGGAACATTGCCAGAAGGAGCAGAGTGTCCCTAAAGCATGCGCTTTTCATGCCAGTCACTATATATCTCTCACCTGATGCCTGCTTCGTGTCCTTCCCACTTCCCTTATGTAGCACTCATCCTTTGGACACACTGCTCCTTCTGGCATGGTTCCAGGCGGGCTTAAAAAGTTTATTTTCTAGGGATAGGAACTATGCATTTATTAGCTAAAAAAGGCATGGATACAAGTCAGTATAAGGCTATAATAAACATTTTATTAGTTATTAGCGAATCTGATGAGAGGTTTCCTTTAAGGAAAAAAAGCTTCCCAGTACGTTTTTTTCTGATCCTTTCTTCTTCTTTAATTATTAGTGTTTCTGAAAGGATTCCGGTAACCTTTCCATACCTACTGAATACTTCACTCAAAGATTCTGAAATCTGAGGCAATCAGATGCTGGGGCAGATTTATATGAATTTGTATTCCAGTTTTCTAGCTAAGACCCCTTTAAATATTTGTAGGTTATTTTTATATTTTTATATGGTGCACCTTTAACATGGGGCGTGCAAAACAATTCTGTCTTTGCATGTTAAATCGGGCACACAGTCCGACTGAGCACCAGAGCGCCCCCATTAGTACAGAAATTTGTGTCGCGTGATGACTAGTGCAACTAATGGTTGTTTGCGACACAAATGTGGTGCAGACACTTCTTAAATACCTGTGCAAACAGTTTGCACTGAGAAGAACGTGCAAATTCTGACAGAAAAGTGGTGCAAAACCCTTAGTAAATGTGCTTCAATGTTTACTAGCATCATCTGCACTTTTGATTTATGTAATTTAGTTAAGAAGTGGCTTTAGTTTTATTTCTTGTGGATTAAACAGCTGACTGTGTTCACATATGTGTCTATTGTTCATGTTCTATAATTTTATCAATCCAGAGTAACGGAAAGTTGTTGCACCTCTTTAAAACAATGTAATCCTTTATTAAGACAGAGACTGAGCCTACGCGTTTTGAGCACTATGTGCTCTTAATCATCATAAACTCTGTGTAACAAGGTACAATATTTAAAACATACAACCACCAATCCCTATGGGAGGGGTGTGTACTGCTGAGATGGTGATTTGCTAGAGGGAAAATGCCCTACATAGCGTGTCACCGTAAACAGCAGACAACTTCCCATATCAGATCATTCTTACATATATAATGACATTGTTTAAATATGGATTTTCCCACATTCAGAAATATAACTTTAATCTCATATTAACAATACATGAATATGCATGAATATCAAAAATATTTGTTTTTGTCTATCAGTCCTCTAGTATTCCACTTAATCTGAACAACGTCATATGACTGTGTCTCAAAAGATAGAAACCTATAACCTTTCACAAGAAAAAATAACTAACCCCATATAGAGGTACATAGTATTGACCACTGTGCATTACTAATTTTATACAAAATATACAAAAAATATATACATGAATGCATAGGTCTCACAGCAAAACATTGAGCTATCAGTCCTGCCAGTGCTCATCTAAGTCTGAATAGCATCCTATTTCCACATCTCAAAACACAGATAAATGAGAATTAACACAGGAAAAGATTCAAAACCTCAAGTACCACTCATTTACCGGGACACAGTTCCTTGGACGTATCATATTTATACTTTTTATATGTCCAGAATAAACCTTTTCTATATTTTTACAGAATAATAAATTCAAAAATTGAAAAAATAGAATAATAAAAATAAGAGATATCGGATCTCAGGTTAAGACCGGACAGATGTCTGGTTCCCAGTCTGAAAATCCAATATGCCTCTCTTTTAAGCAGTGATTTGCGTTTATCACCTCCTCTATTTGTACGGAAAGTTTTTTCTATGCCATAAAAAGAAAACAATGAGACATCCCCAGAGTGACAAGTGCAAAAATGTCTGGAAGCACCTGATATATTATTTGCTGGATTTTTAGAGGAATCCCTCAGATGATCCGAAATTCTGGTCTTCAGTTTGCATATCTAATATCACACAATTTACACTCTATCACATAAACCACGAATGTGGTATCACAGTTTATAAATGTCCTCATGTGGTATGGTTTCGTATTATTGGCAACCAAAAAGGAACTTGTATTTTTGGCATATGTACTCACATTGCATCGAGAAGTTCCACAACAATAAAATCCTTTTGTAGTTAACCATGTATCTTTTCTAGTTGAATTGTTGGTAAATAAACTGGGGGAAAGGGTGGCACCTAAAGTGATCCCTTTCTTTCAATACAAAGTTACATCCTTCTCGTAGAATTGTGTCAAGTTTTTCATCTTGGTACAGAATGAGTAATTTTTTTTTATGATGCATACAATTTGTTGATAATCTGTACTAAACTGCGTAGAAAAGGGTCACTTTACAATAATTTTTCCGATTTTGTTTTTGCGATAATTTGTCCTAAGTAATGAGGTGCGGTCTTTAGCTAAAGCCATATTCAGACCTATATTAATTGACCACATGGGATAATTCCCTGATGCCAATCTATTTCTAAAGGTGTGATCAGGATGGTTGCTGCTGGCATTTAGGATCATATTTCATCATTTTCCAGATTATAGGTAAAGTGCAAGTTCATATTGTTTTCATTTAGGTAGGATACAAAGTCTGGTACGTAAGATACACCACCCGACCAAATGATCAGTATATCGTTGATGTACCGCCTGTACCAGGCAATGCTCCACCAAAGATAAGTCTGCAGCTTCTGAATAAATGAACTCTTTCTCCCACCATGCCAATAAGGCGAAAACGTGCCCCCATTGGTGCTCCCCTAATCTGCAGGAAGAAAGCATCATCAAAGCTAATAAAATATCTTGTTTGCTGTTCTATAATTTTATACTATGTATGTGGAGACATGTAAACCCCTGTAAACCTGTACATGTGGTATATGTAAATCATATGGAACACCAAACATGTATAGAGATACCTACAGGGAGCTTTCCTGAAGTTCTCAACATAGAACAAGTAAAACTTGTTTCTACAATTTGTATAATATATTAACTTGACAGGCAACATTATTTACCCAAACAATAATGGTTATATTCATACATAGAAGGTCCAGTTAACATTTGCTACATCAGTATTTTTAGGTCCAATAATAGGATAACATGTTGCCCCCACAAATGCCTTCATTTCCAAAGGAAATTACAGAAAACCAGGAATAGTTAATTTGACCCAGCAGCCTATCCTTGATTGTGTACCATGGTGATCTCCTGATTGGTAACATGGCCAGTGGAATCAATGCAATGTCTCATATACTGTGCTCATTGTGTGCAGTCTGCAGCTTGTAAGAAGACCGCCAAGGCCATAACAACAGTCGTAGCAGCCATAGCAGCTGCCTTGGGACCCGCAGTGTCAGGGGGCCCTGGCATCTGACCTGCCACGCTAAGGACTAAAGGATGTGCACCATTATATACAAATTATGTTGCACATCGTACAGCACAATATAATAATAATAACTCCTTTATTTATATAGCACACACAGCACTTCACAGAGTTTTCCAAATCAGCCCCAATGGGGCTCACAATCTAATCAACCTACCCATATTTTTTTGGAGTGTAGGAGGAAACCGGAGGATCTGGAGGAAACCCATGCAAATACGGAGAGAACATACAAACTCTTTGCAGATGTTGACCCTGGGACTTGAACCCAGGTCCCCAGTGCTGTAATGCTAACCACTAAGCCACTGAGCTGCCCCCATAATATGTATATAACAGTGCACATCCTCCACATTACACAGCATGAATCGGAAGCTCAAATGAGAAATGTTGGGAAAGAGGGAGGGGAAAGAAGTGCAACAGGACTAGGGATCTCTCATCTCTAATTCCTGCCATGCACTTACCCCATGTGGTCAGCAGCCACTGGGACAGATCTGTATAAGTGCATAAATGTATATATCACTGCATAAATGTGTGTGCATGAGTATATTTATATTTATACACTCTTATACACATTTATGTTTATAAGAGTGTACAGTATAATTGTGTGAGTATACAAATATGTATATTTTCTAAGAAGGTAGGGGGCCCCATTCAGAAATCTATGGGGTTCTGTCTCTCTTAGTTGCGCCACTGAAGACTGCATTGGTGAACCAACACTTCTATCCTCTTTCCTATGGTTTTTGAAATATCAGAGACATCTCACATTGATTTTGAGGTATTTCTCAAGAATCTATTTTCCCTATTTTCCACAGAAATAGGGACAACATAGAACTGAAAGTCTCCAAACAGTAAAGGCAACTTGACTTTACCAGAACCCATTGTATTCCAAGTTGTCCAGGATGTATACATTTCCTCCATTTTCCATGGGGTACTTTGGGGGACCATGACTTCCTGATTCTCCCAATCTCCATCTGTCCTATATGTAGCACCTCACATTTAACAATGAGTGTTATTCTTATTATCTTTGCTTTTTACCACAACTAGTGATGAACGGACCTGAACAACAATGTCCGGATCCATACCAAACATTGCAGGTTTGGGTGTCAGTCAGAACGTCGGGTCCTGGTTCTGTTGTTCTCATCCCCTCCACTGTTAAAACCTGCAATGGATGCTGGCACAAAACCTCCATCAGCAATTAAATCAATGTGGCATGTGTTTACCTACAAGGTGGAGGTGCTGACATTATGGGGAGCAAAGATCTTCCCTAAAATGGCAGCACATATGTGTCCCATTGATGCCAACACCAATTGTGGGGTTACTGGGTAAGTTTGGGTAGGGTTCAGGGAACAAACAAGTTTTACAAGTGTGGGTTCGGGCAAATTCGACCAAACCTGATCTTTAACTGGTTCACTAATCATAAAGTGCAAATCTTAGATTGGTGGTCAAGATAATGTAAAATTTCGTTTGGCCATATAGCACTGATCCTTTAATACCTTTTATGAAATATGCAGGAGAAAGCCAAATTATAAATCGGATTTCATAAGAAAGTTTTGCAATACAACTAAGGGCAACAGTTACCAGCGCATGTCGTGATCTGACAAGACTGACATAGAGTGCCAAACACAAGGTGAAGTACACAAAAATGCAAATACTTCCTATAAACCCACAGGAATTCCAGGCACCGTCTGCAAATTATTCTACAACATGCAGAGACTTGTAAGAAAAGATACGCTGAAAGTGAAGAAAAAAATCAAAATACAAGACGAGAACTGATAGGGAACTGGAATCGTGTAAATGAAAGGTTAATAATCAGATACTTCCTAAACAAACACATAAAAAGTCTGTGTCAGGTTTGGGAGATACGGATAATTCTAAGCAGATGGCGTTGAACACTTTACAGAAGGAGAATCCTATTGACGTGTCCCCAAGGAGTCAATTTGTAATTATAAAATAATGAAAATGACTTGACGGAAACTCGAGTTCGGGGAATTTAAACTTAAATATATAACAGCTATAAATCATCTCCTAAATTGTGGTTTTATGGATGTATGTAAAAAAGTAGCAAATGCTGATTCTACATAAGGTTGCTTTATATACTTTTTTAAAAAGTCTTAACCACCTTCAAACATCTTACGAGAAGTCAATGTGATCTTGTGACTCTTCACTTTCTGTCCATTTCCATGTCTCAATGGCAGGATGGAGGATTTCAGCTCTGTGTGTTCTCTTGTATTTAGATGCTTGGCTTTCTCACTCGTCCTTAAAGTGAAGGGCATAGAAATTATATTTGGCGTAGTTTGAGGCATGTTTACCTGTTATTCATTTCCTATTATAGAATAATATTTATTAACGGCTATACAGGCAGTACCCGGGTTACGTACAGCATAGGTTTTATAGGTTTGCTCTTAAAGGGTCTTTCCCACAAAGACAAGTTAGGCCCTATCCACCTATCCACATGATAAGGCCTAACTTGATCGCGAAAACGAGGGGTTCAACCAACCCCTTGCCACTCCTCAGACTAATAGAGCAGACGGCCATGCATGACCGTTCTGCTCCATTAATCTCTATGGAGCTGACGGAGATCGGTGAGCGCATGCTCTGCAATTTCTGTCAGCTCCATAGAGATTAATGGAGCAGATCGGTCATGGGTGGCTTTCTGCTCCATTAGTCTGAGGAGCGACCCCTCGTTTTCCCAATCAGCGGAGGTCTCAGGACTGAGACCCCCACTGGTCAGTAAATTAGGCCCCATCCTGTGGATAGGGCCTAACTTGTCTTCTTGGGTAAACCCCTTTAAGTTGAATTTGTATGTAAGTCAAAACTGTATATTTTATAATTGTAGTTCAAGACAAAAACGGAACGGTACGGTACGGTGAGCACACGTTGTATTCAATGCATCATTCCATGTGGCTATTGCCGTCTATAGGGGATGTATGTACGGCGGCAAGTGTGGTTATGTAAATGTAGTCTAAGTCATTCACCAGTGCTGCATTTGTATGGGAGAGTCCCATTACAGATTCCTTGCCTACAAGGTTCTTATCACCAGCCATGTGTGTCCACCAGCAGTGAGGTCATTAGGTGTCATATCCACTGCTTTTCAACATAGTGGACAATTTGATATCAGACCTCATAGCTGATAATAGCTCTTCATTATTAGTCGTTAAACGGGTGGCCATTTATTTAATTTTTTCTGTATGTAGTGTGTATGTGTGTGTGGAGAGGGGGCAGACTGTTAGGTAATTTACCAATACACACCTATGAAATGTTCTGCACCACTTTCTAGAAATATCAAGCAGCGACCCCCATTCAGTGCTTTTACCTCACCAGCTGACATTCCTGTCCATAAAATTAAAGCAAATGGAAGGTCATGTGATCTCTACTGTTCATGACCAATCTACCTTCCAGCACCTAATGATAGTCTTCTTGAATCCAAACATATGGTCCTGAAAAGTAGATTGGTCTTGGACAGTTAGAGAAAACATGTTTCTAAATTGTTATGAAAGCAGAACTTACAGCCAGATCACGGCCTTCATAGAGGTCTATGACACCTAGGATGTGGTGATCACACAGTGTCTAAAAGCTCCGTGACAGAGTTGAGTGTCAATGCTGCAAAATATAGAGCGGGACCACTCACCCCCTTCCCTTCTCTACCTGGCCGGGGGTTGTGTCCATGGAGCCTAAGGCCAGAATTACACATTCGGGGAGATTTATCAGAAGTGTCTGAGAGCAGAACTGTTCCAGTTTCCCGTGGCAACCAATCAAAACAGTTTTACCTCAGATACTTGTGATAAATGTCCCCACTTTAGTGTGTATTTAGATGCAGGTTTTTGAGGCAAAGTCAGAAGTGGATTGAAAAGTAGCAGAGAATAGAAAGAAAGTAATTACACTTCTATTTCATGCCTAATTTACTTCTTTGGCTGTAGCAAAATCCAAACCACAAAAACAAAAAAATTCTGTGTCTCTTGCCTTAGGATATGTTATATCCACATTGGACACATTTTTTTTTTCCAACCTTTGAACCACAAGGGTAATTTTGCACTTTAGGGTCACATGGCTGAAATTTGTTAAGGTTTGTAACAATTGGAAAGTCTCGGGTTGGAGTGAGGCACAGTTTTTAGTTCAGTGTTTTACACTGTGGAAAACATTCAGTAGAGGAGACTTCCTTATATTTCTTTTTTATATACATTTTACTTTGTGTTGTAGCAGGATCGGCAGGATTCCTCAGCAAAAAGAAAAAACTTGATGTGTGTGAATTAAGTCTGTTCATTTTTTATGTAATTCTTGTTCTTTATGAAATTTATACTTCGCTTTGGTAATAAATTATTATGAATTACATAGATATTGAAACAAATCCCTTCTTTCTTATTATCACTTAGTCTCATACTGTATATCTTCAGTTGTGAGCATCTTCAAAGGCTTTGGCACAGTTATGTGTGTGGTTATAGCCGCTCTCTTGAAGTCGTTCCTGTAAAGCTTTATTTACTTCTCACTTGAAGGTAAACATACTTATTTCATTGTGCAAGTTTTCTTTTAACAGTGAAGTGTCTATACAAGAGCAAGGATATGCAAATAGGAGCCCTGCAGGCAAGAGTGACCAGGAGTACCATACAAACACTTGCTGTTCATAGATTGCACATTAGAGACAATGGGGCTTATTTACTAAGGGTCCGCGGATCGCATTTCCATCGGACTTCCCAAAATTTGTCGGGGATTATACGGCTGTGACAGCTATTTAGCAGGGGATTGTGTTGCACATGATCGATTTATGCGCCGGCTTTCATGCGACAGGGGGATGGGCCGCTGGACAATCTGACTGATTTGAATTGAGCGCGGGATTTAACTTTCAAATTGTGTCGCAATATCAAGCACTTACATGCACCGGGAAGAAGACGGTGAACTCCGGCGGACCTGAGCGGGGAAGCGACACATGCAGCATACCGGGTGAACGCCGTCGGCCGAGTAAGTAAATCTGCCCCAATGTGAGACTTAAAGGGAACCTGTCACCAGCCCCATTGCTTCTAAACCACCAAAAATACCTTATACGGAATGTTAACTGTTTTACAGTCATGTCTGTCAAAACTGCCAGTGATGCTTTCGTCTGGAAAAACAATGATTTTTTTCTTGTATAACTCCCAGTCAGGGGCTTGGGGTCTGGAGAGTTGCAGTCAAGCAAGCAGCCACCCTTAAGGACGCCTTGTTCAGTAACCCCCGCCTCCTTCCCTCCATGTATCGAGCTTGCTAGCAACATTGGCACTGCGTACCTGTGAGCAGGCCGCGCTGCCTTATGCATGGGCAGGTCGTGGTAGTGGATCTAGCAAGTACGTGGCACTGATTTTGCTAGCAAGAGACACGTGCGACACAAGTTATATAGCCAGCATCATTGAAATAGTTAAAACCCAAAATCAGCACCATCACTGATTGTGGACGTTAATGGTGGGTGTGGTGGTGATCCAAACCGGAATCAAACTTCTAATGAAGTTGGGCACGGGGAATTTGCACCCACAAAGTTCAGTACAAACTCAAGCTTTGCAGTTCAGGTGCCTCAACACTATACACAAGCAAAAACAAAAAAACAGGTACCCGATTACCTCAATTTTTAAAAATCAGTTGGGCTTCTCTCCTTTCCCATAGATTGTCACAAAGAGCCCAACTCACATTATTGTACTACATCATATAAAAGTAAAGCCCGAAAAATGCATCTGTGATTCCATCCACAATCATTACTTTTAATCGGTACAAAGAAACTAGTAATGAGCAGAACCGTTAAAATCTTTAAGAATCTGTTTAAGTTTAGGTACCCAAACTCCACATAAGCTGAAACTTAGGACCAGAGTCTAAGTGGTACCCGGTTTTCACCAGAGCCCACCGCAAAAAAACAGGTTGGACTTGTTGCGGTGTGGAACCACCAGGTCGTTCCACAGGTGCAACTTTGTCCATGGTGGCGGCCAATGTGAAGTAAAGAATCATAAGGCAAACTCGTGGTCAGGGACAGGCAGGAGGTCAAGACAGGCAGCACATGATCATGTAGCAGTAGTTCAGGACAAGCAGGACAAGTAGATCATAAGGGATCAAAGTCAGGAACGGAATCGAGGTCACAACAGGAAATCAAGATAATTGCAAAAGGGCATGGAACAAAGCTTTGTTTCAGGTATGATAGTGCAGAGATCCGGCAGGGGACACAGGAAGGGACTGGGAATTTATCAGGGCAGATGGCCGGCCAGTGCCGGTAGTTGAGTGCACAGGAATCACCAGAAACGGGAAACAAACTGGACCCCACAGTCTGAGACAATGTGCAGGGGAAGTCCATGAATCCACAAGATGTGCAGGCAAGGCATGGATCTGATGGCAGACCTGGCAGACGAGCAAAGTGGGACATCTTGGAAAACCAGTCAGTTACCACCCAGATGATGGTATTACCCGAGGAAGATGGAATATCGGTGATAAAGTCCATTGCCATTTGAGTCCACGGGCAGCTGGGAATCGGTAACAGCAGAAGCAGACCACCTGGTTTAAGACAAGATGGCTTGTTTCAGGCACAGAAGTGCAGGAGCCCACAAAATCCTGTACATCCTTGACCAGATCTGGCCACCATTAGAAACAGGAAATGAGGGTGACTGAGTGTTGCACCCCAGGGTGCCCAGCCACATGAGAGCAATGCCCCCAAGACAGTATCCTCTTCCGAAGGGCAGATGTAAGTCTTGCCAGGAGGAAGTTGCCGAAGATACACTGGAGCAACAAGAACCAGACATTCAGGAGGAACAATATGTGGGGGAGCAGGATCTTTCCCAACAACATCCGAGGCATGAGAGAGAGCATAGGCCTTAACATTCTTCTCTGCAGGACGGAAATGTATCATGAAGTTGAAGAGGAAGAAGAAGAGAGACCAACGAACCTGTCTTGGATTGAGACACTGAGATGCTGGATGATGAGCACCCTCCAGTGGTTAACGCCATTCTTCCAAAGCAAGTTTAATGGCCAGAAGCTCCTCTATGAGGGCCCCTTCTGGGTGAGAATGGCTCCAGCTCCAACAGATGAGGCATCTAGTAGGAGCATTTTTTCAGTATCAGGCCGGTTGAGAATGGGAGCCAATGAAAAGGCAGACTTCAGCTTAGTGAGAGCTACTTCAGCAGCCAGAGGCCAGAGCTAAGGATTGGCGTTCTTCTTGGTCAGCGCCACAATGGGAGATACCAGGGAGGAGAAATGTGGAATAAATTGCTGGTAGCAAATGGTGAAGCCCAGGAATCTCTGGATACCTCAAAGTCCCACTGAATGTGGCCACTGAAGACAACTTTGAGGATCCATCTGTAGTCCCTTGTCTGAGATAATATATCCTAGGAATGGAGTTCTTTTGATGGAATTGGCACTTTTTGATCTTGGCATATAGGAGATTGGCCCTTAGGCTCCTGAGAACTTGCCGTACATGGGCCTGATGGGACTCAATGTCCACGGAGAACACCAGGATATTGTCTAGATAGACCCTGACAGAGGTATAAAGTAAGTCTCTGAATATGTCAGTGACAAACTTCTGGAACACTGCCGGTGCGTTGCAGAGTCCAAAGGGCATAACAAGGTATTTGAAGTGTCCGTCTTGGGTATTGAAGGCAGTCACGGATGCGGATGAGGTTATATGCCCCCGCAGATCCAAATTGGTGAAAACCTTGGCACCACGTAGACAATCAAGCAGTTCTGTGATCAGGGGTAATAGGTAGCAGTTTTTCACCCTGACTTTATTGAGACCGCGGTAAGCAATGCATGGACGGAGGGAACCATCCTTCTTGGTCACAAAGACGAATCCAGCAATGGCAGGAGAAGACGACTTGTGGGTGAATCCCTTCTGCAAATTCTCCTTGATGTAGGCCAACATGGCTTTGGTTTCTGGAACAGATAGGGGATACACTCGACCCCGTGGAGGAGATGTGCCCGGCATCAAGTCTATTGAACAGTCATAGAGTTAGTGTGATGGCAGAGTTTCTGCTTGTAGCACACCGACTTGCAGGAACAAAGGCTAGGCTTTGCAGGCTAGGTGCGGTACCGGATCAGAAAGGATTTGCTCAATGACAGTGGAGATGACCAGGGGCTTTTCAAGATACATCACAAGGAAATGATGCTGGGAGACCAGAGCAGCATCCACAAAGTTTTCTGCAGAGCTGGAATCCAAGAAGGCAGAAATCTGGAACTGGCTACCTGTGCCAGAGCTGAGCAGAATGGGAATAGTCAAACGTGGAGAAGCTTTGTTCCACCTAGGGACGCTTCTCCCAAGAACCCTAGGTGCGTGTATTTCCCGGACGCTGAGGATGGACTGGACAAGTCTCAAGAAAGTGCGCCAGGCTGAAACAATGAAGACAGAGGTTCTCCTGTCTTTGTTTGGTACGCTCTTGGGTGGTCAGACAAGGTCTATCCACCTGCATCGGTTGCTCTGCAGCAGACACAGAAGGTGGCAGACATGGTCTTTGGAAGACAGGAGCTGGGCGGGGCAAACGTCGGGTCCTGACTTGCAGTTGTTCCAGACGCAGCTCCGCAGAATGCTCAGCACACCGGATGTCAATCTGATTGGCCAGAGAGATGCAACCACTCAATATAGACGGCAAGTCCTGTGCAGCCAGTGCATCTTTAATCGTCCCAGAAAGTCCATTTAATGTTCTGACCAAAGCTGCTTCATTCCAGGTTAGTTCAGAAGTCATAGTACGGAACTGAACAGCATAATTACTGACAGACGAGTCCCCTTGATGCAGCTTCATCAGTGCAGTCTCAGCAGAAGACGCCCGTGCAGGTTCCTCAAAGAAGGACTGGAATTCAGAATTCAGAAGAAGGAGATGATGTTAGCTGTAACCTGGTCTTTCCTGTCCCAGAAGGGAGTAGTCCATGCCAGGGCCTTCCCGGAGAGGAGGCTTATGATGAAAGCCATCTTAGACCGTTCTGTGATGAACTGTGTCGGCATACGTTCAATATGCAAGGAGCACTGGGTAATAATGCCCCTGCACAACTTGGGGTCCCCTTCATCCTTAGATGGCATGGAGATTCTCAGCTTTGGCTCCGCACATGGCAGAGGAACTGGAGCAGCGGGAGGAGCCGCAGGGACTTGACAATCCTGTTGAGTAACCATCAATTGCTGCAACATGGTAGTGAATTATCCAAGCTGTTGACCTTGTGTGGCAATCTTCTGGGACTGCTGGAGCACAATGGTGGTAAGATCAGCCAGTTCAGGTAGCGGATCCTTGGTGGGATCCATGAACAGATCTTACTGTCAGGGACCAGGGCTAGTAGACCCACTGGACCACTGTGGACAATGACGTAAGCCAACACCTGGGACCAGAGTCTAAGTGGTACCCAGTTTTCACCAGAGCCCACTGCAAAGGAGGTTGGACTTGTTGGGCATAATACCACTAGGTCGTTCCACAGGCACATCTGCTGTGATGGCCAAGGCGAAGTACAAAATTGTAGGGCAAACTTGTGGCCGAGAACAGGCAAGAGGTCAAGACAGGCAGCACAGGATCAGAGTCAGGGACGGAATCGAGATCACAACAGGAAATCAGGATAATTACAAAGGGCATGGAACAAAGCTTTCTCTCAGGCATAGAAGCACAAAGATCTGGCAGGGGACCCAGGAAGGGGCAGGGCAGGCAGCCGGCCAGCACCAATTATTGCTGCGCTGGCCCTTTAAACCTTAGCAAGCCTGCGCAGAGCAAGGGAAGGTAAGTTACCATGCAAGCTGGCTCCAGGGCACATGGAGGCACATGGGTGCCCGGGTCGCAAGAGCACATGTGCCTGTGACAGATATGTTTATAGGAGTAACTATATTAAAGTTAAAGCAAGAATAGGTTGTAATAGAACTATGTGCATAACATACAATAACATGAATCAATTGTGGAACTCTACAGGAAGGGAATATGTTCATATGAGCATTAAACAATTCCCTACTGTGGATGTTGACTGATTTTCTTGTAACACATTTAACACAACCGCTTGGTTTCCTTCAGAGATTTCAAACGTTTCTCCTAGAACAGTTGTTAAACAATTTCCAGTTTACGGACTCCATGCTGCATGCTTGACACTGTATCAGCATCCTCAGGACACCAATACAGCTAAAAGCTTTGACACAGCAGGAACTTATAGGCGGAATACTTTACCTTCGAAGTGGAGGTAACCAATTCCAGAGTCACCAGACATAACCTTGCTTGAGTTAACACGCACAGTAAATCTTTCATTCCATGTCCGCTTCTACTTTGCAGGAGGCTTCTCTGGGTCACAAGTTCCACTCCTGCTAATAGAGATGAAATTACTGAGGTGGTATAATTAATATGTGTCTCAATGTACCCAAAGACTGGAGTAGCCTATATCTGGTAATTTCACCTGAATAGACTTTAATACAACCTGTATTTAAGGCTTTTGACATAAGTTCCATATCCTGCTATTATGGAGCACTTAGAAAAGTGGATGTTAATTCCTATTTACTATTGAAAGCCAATTCTATTTGCTCTTGTTAACAGAAGGCGGCTGCGAGCCTCTCCTATGTCACTTTTGCTTTATGTAAGATTTTAGGTTACGGAATGGAGATATTGATGTACAGACGGATTATAATCCTTTGTTTTGGCTACTTCTACTCGTTACCTTAGTAAATTCTGAAGGTAAGATTAGATCGCTGATAGACGCCTAAAGGAACTTATGTAAATGATCAGCCCGAGATGACAGGCGGCTAAGTATCTGATACATCACTATGGTAAATGTCAACAGCATTCATATACAACATGTATATATCTATCATCAAAGATAATGGAGCTTGTCCACTACCCTAAATTGTGTTATACATTAAAAATAATATGTATATTGAGGCCATGGTAGAACATGGTAGTCATGGACCAGGATAGCCACTGGTGGCTCCTACTGTATAGAAGCTGGATGAGATCACTCTTAGTGAATATGAACCTCAGGATAGATGAGATTTCATATTCCCATGTGCTGTAACTTCCTCATCAGATATCAGAATGAATTATAACATGAGTGAAAAAAAAAGATATTGACCTATGCTTTCTGCTTTGTATGAAGCACGGGATGACACTACATGGATGTTTTCAAGGTTATTTGTTTTATTCTACATTTACCGGAGCCTGAAAATATAATTCAGGATATATGTATGATATTCTGTCATGAAATATAGATTTAGGCTGTTATGTTGTACCATTTGACTCACCCATCATCTATACACGCTGTACTGTGCCATGTAGTGAATGGAGAAAGCAGCAGTACCTGGCCACCATTCATTGGAACAAATGCAATCTAATATGATAATTAGAATTAATTACACTAAAACTACTACTGGGTTTTTAATTAAAACTACACTAAACTACTGATCCCCTCAGGGTATGGATTGTCCATTCTAGAATTCACTGTTCAGAAGCCCCTGTCTACTGTTCTCTAAGACCTAGAAAAAATAAAAAATTGTGTGAAATTAAAAATAAGAATCTCATCTTATCAAATAATGTCACGATCGGGGGTGAAACTGAGCTGCAATGAACAGGGAGGGGGCGTGCATACACTATCAGAAGACGGAGTCTAGAGACGCTTCACTGACTTAGACAGGAGCCCCTCATTTGAATATTCTTATAAAGTCTTTTTTATGATAATCTGTACATTCCTAGACCTACAGAAAACCACCACACCCTGTAGACAAAAGCAGGAGCAAGTAAGTTTGTCTTTAAAATGACACCAGCAGCATGCTTCTAGGTGCCATAGGACAGAAGATATAGGCATCTGAAGTGATACAACCCCTGCAACCACTAAACTTGACTGATCTCATGTGAAAATGAGGTGAGAAGAATCATATTTGCTTGACTTTGGAGTAGATTATTCATATGTAGACTTGAGTTGCTATATAGATACTCAGTGGTGACAATCTGCAGCGGCTACAGCCTCCAGCTCTATTAGGGTGTTACAACTGATGTGACCCCATTAGTGAAAGATTGAGAGGCAGTGATGAGTAACTAAGAACTTTGGTAAGTATAAGTTCTTTATTATCTGGGGCACATAGTGAACATTTTTTTAATATCGGACTACCTATCTAAAATTACAAACCAGACTTAAAAGCTGAACATTTTCATGAAGTCTATACCAAAAAAACAGTGCTCCTAATGGTATGGCCTACAAAAATAGTACAAATGTGATACAATTTTCCAATGTGCTTTCTGTATCAATTCTTCTTAGTTTTCTAGATCTCTGCTTGCTGTCCTTACATAGGAAGCTTCATTGTTTGATTCCAGTGGATAGAAATCTTTCCATGGTCTTGTAATGGACATGCAGGTGCATGAGCTGTTAATATTGCACGTTTCTGATGGCTTTTTATGATACTAATGGCTCGTGCACCTACGTTTCTATCATAAAACCTTGGGCAGATTTGTAAACACAGAAGTTTCTATAACAGGACAGCAAGCAGAGATCCAGAAAACCGTGAGGAATTACAGGCAGTCCCCGGGTTACGTACAAGATAGTTTCTGTAGGTTTGTTCTTAAGTTAAATGTGTATGTAAGTCAGGACTGTATACTTTATAATTGTATCCCCAGCCAGAATTTTTGTGTTCTCTGTGACAATTGGATTTTAAAAATGTGGGATTGTTATAAGAACCAGAATTAACACTAAAGCTTCATTGCAGACACCTTTTATAACTTCTACAGCTCATCATTGTCGCCTTGGGCTAATGTACAGTAAATTACCAACATCCAGAAGTCTGTTTGTAACTAGGGGTCATCTTTAAGTCGGGTTTTCTTAAGTAGGGGGACGCCTGTAATACAAAAATGAAAATTGTATAACTTTTCCTTACACAAACCATATCAATTATTTGATGAAAGTGGACGACCCCTTTAACTTGCAAATTTTTTACATTTAAAAAAAAATAATAATTCTTTATTTATATAGCCTTTAGATTACTCAGCACTGCACAGAGCTTGTCAAATCAGTCCCTGTCCCCATGGGGCTCACAATCTAATCAACCTACCAGTTTGTTTTGTAGTGTGGGAGGAAACCGGATGACCCGGAGGAAACCCATGCAAACACAGAGAGAACATACAAACACTGCAATTTTTTAAAATTGATTCTTTTTTATTCATGCAAAAAATTTCCAGTCATTGAAAAACAGTAGAAGTTCCATGTTGACCTGTAAACTTATTTCATGTGCTGAGATCAAACACAGATAAGCCATTGTTTACTACAGAGGAAAGAATTGAGTTATTAAGAACCTCTCCAAGCCCTTGTCATTGACCCAAGTGCTTTACTATTCTCTTCCTTATCTGTAATCTCTGTGTACCTGTGCTGCTCCTGCCACTCCTCGCAGTGGCTATAGTAACTCGCTACCATTAGTGACTGAATGACAGGGTGCTTAGACAAAACCTGCTCAGGTCACTTTAACAAGCCGGACAGAGCGGGGACAAACACTTCTATATTTCACTGCAACCTGCGAGGGAATCATAGAATTTCACAGTAGGGATGGAAATGCCATTAAGGGATGGAGCAAATGCTCAGGATGATGATCTGGATCTAATTCTGACACAGATTAAACAGTACAATGACAATATAAAGGATGTACTGGAGGAATCGCATCACGAAAATAATCAAGATGTAAGAGAACTCATAAGTCCATTAATTTCCCTAATCCGTGACCTTAGCAGAAGTCTTTGTGCAAATCTGAGTGGAACAACGGAGACATTACAGACCACACTTCAGATGTTAAAGGGACTCCAGGAGAAGTTTAAGGATCTCAGCACAACCAATGGTAAGATAATAAAAGGTATTATATATTATATATTATATGGTAATAACTTTGGATCATGAGTGGTGTGGATAAAATTGGCAAAGTAGTCTATAAGGGCAGTTTCAGATGGCTGTGGTCGGTCCGTGAATTACTATGTAATAGTAGTAGTCTGTGCTGTTGTTTAAGAAGCGACTCCTTGCATCATATATAAACTATAATGCATAGAACCTCATCTCCAGTAATGTGGACAGTCCATGAACCAGGACACTGCATGGACCACCGATGGGCATTCATGGAGTTTTTCCCAGTTGGTCATTATATTGAACAACTATATTGATATTTTTCTATTTGTATTTGTTTTACCCCCCCCCCCCAGTTAGGAAGGATTAAAGGGATTGTACACACATGCAGGGGCATACCTACAGGGGTATCAGCCATAGCAGTAACTATGGGGTCCACAGTGTCAGGGGGCCCCGGCATCTGGTGTATTGGTGTGTTTGTGTGTGTATATGCTGTATATCTGTATATGGTTATGTTTATATGCTCTAGATGTGTGTGAATATGTGATGTGTATATGCTGTATGTCTTGTATATGCTGATTGAGTATATAAGGTATGTATGTATATATGGTGTGTATATAATGTAGGTATGTTTATGCTGTATCTGTGGAAATGGTGTATATATCATGTATATAAGCATATAAATGTGTCTATACATGAGTACATAAATGTGTGAGATTGTAACTTACATATGTGCAAATGTCTATTTTTTAAGGGGAAGGCCCCATTCCATAGTCTGCTATGGTGCCCAGCCTCTCCTAGTTACACCCCGCACACAGGCAAGAACTATTAATGACCCATCTTAAATATAGGTGATTAATATCTAATCTTAGACTTGTGACAACCACCATCCCCATGATCAGATGAGAGTAGTGGTATCTGGAAGCAGACAGCTCAGTACAAAGTAAAGTCATCTTTTGGACAGACTAAGTAAGAATTATTTCTCATGAATGTGTTCTACCCATGGAAACGAACCCGTGTGTTAGTCTGAACCCAATGAGGATGAGAATCCTTGTGTCATACAGAACTATGCATGAAATCCCTGCCAGCTGAACTGCAGCACCAACACTGTAAGTACTGTATTGTATGATGCAAGGATTCCCATCTGGAACATCTCCCACTGGGGCCTAGCCTTTACTTGGGGCCTGGAGGCAGCCCGGGCCCACAATACTGGAGTGGCTGGCGGTTGTGGCCTAGGGCACGCTGATGTCACGGTGCTTGGTATGGGGACCGGAGGGCTGTCCCACAGCCTGGCAGGTCTCCAGCAGGTGGTGTGTGCAAGAAAATATATGAGGGAGAGGCTGATGTACTGGTTCTCCCTGGGGCAACCCCTGATAGTCTGTAAGATAGGTCCCTGGGTAATGGATGGGGAAGCCCGTGGTGGTAGACAGCCGTATCCAGGGATTAGACGGAGGCAACATTGTGCACATCAACATATTCTTTATTGAACAACAGGTAGCAGGCAACGGGCCTAAATGGTCAACAGCAGATTCTGGTACTGGAGTGGTTTTGGAGAGTGGTCCACAGAAATAGTGCACCAGCCTGGTAGTAGACGCAGGCTGGGAGAATTTTTGATGGAGCTGTGTCCAAACTGTGGAAGCTGCATCTCTGGATTAGAGTCTCCTGACTCTGGTCCTGGGATTAGTTTCTGTCACAGACTGCTACACACTGACTCTCTCTTCACTCTGTGGTAAGACCACTGTAGACTGGATTGGACAGACTCCTGAGAAGGAGCATGAGGTCTGGAAAATGTGCTCCCACTGCACAGGGGTTTTATATCATATTCAGGTGGTAACACCTCTCCAATCACACTCCAGTTAACAATACAGCCACACATCCTACACCCACTTACCATTGTCTGTTCAAGCAGGATCTACAGCTGCTATAACAAAATAACCAGGTTCTGGAACCTTCATAGAGGGTTTGTGACTCCCCCTAACAGCTCCTGACCTGGAGACTGCGCTACTTGCAACTACCAGCCTGCCTATGTATTGACAGGGGTGTTGCACATCCATGGCACTGTGTTTGATTAATGAGATAGGACCAGCACAAGGGTTAATTTTCACCGGTCATCATGTTCTTGAGCAACCTGAAAAGTTGTTAGTGAAGGAGCCATCTACTTTCAGTTCTGTCATGTGTGTAGTATCACAAGAACTGCACCCCCACTGATCGCCCATTAATCTTATGATGAGCTCATCACTAGTTTTCACTCGGAAATTCTCTAACATCATCGTAGGACCATATTTTAAACTATGCAACAAAGTACAGAAAATTCACATGTAGCTGATTTTAGGGATGATGAGGATTGTGTGATTTTTCAGTAGAATTTACCCCAAGCAATGCAATGACATAAGGATTCAAGGCTCAAAGTCATGCTATAGAGACTCTATTTGTATTATCAGTTTGTTCAATGACTGATGTCATCCTGTCTATCAGGTTCTGCCCAACAAGACCCAGATTCACAGCTCCTGAACCCTGGCACAGAACCTTTAGGTAGTGTATGGAGCCTGTGTGGTCCCTTCTATTGCGCCAGTTTCTTTGGACACCATGTAGACAGAGATATTTCCTAATGAAAGCAGATATTTTCAAATGGAAGTTTAATGTAGCATGCTTAATATTTTCAAATTCAAAAAATCAGTTTTTCTCATCTTGCATTTTTAAGAAGAAAGTTAGTGTGAGATATCTAACCAGGAAGTGTCATCAAAAAATGGCCAAATAGTAGTTTTCATTGAATTGTACAGACAGTGGGGCACATTTACTTACCCGTCCTGCGCAATCCTCAAAAATGCACATCTGCCGCGATTCACGAAGATTGTGCGCCCGATATCCTGAATGTGTCGCTTCCCTGCTCAGGTCCGCCGGAGTTCACCTTCTTCTTCCTGGTGCATGTACGCGCATTGTCTTGTGACACAAATTGAATCTTAAATCCCACGCTTAGTCCCAATCAGTCAGATCATCCGATGGCACGTCCCCTGATTTGTGTTGCATGAAATCAGCGCAGCTGCGGCATAATCCGATCACATACGACATAATCCCCAGTTAAATACCTGTCCCAGCAGCGCAAATCCCCAAAATTTCGAAAATCCAATGAAAGTGCGATCCGTGGACCATTACTAAATAAGCCCCAGTATGTACCCACTCCGCAATTAGATTTCAGTGGATCTGACAATAGTCCAGTTTCTAAGCGATTGTCTCATAACACACATTAGATTTGCACTCCTTCTTGAGCAATGAGCTCTTTATTGTTCAACATACAGGGGTGTGGATATGGCTTAACCTGGTCATACACTCTAGGTAGATTTTTGCCAAAAGTTATTCCATCTGAACCACCCATATACATGCAAATGTACAGTATGTGTATATATATTCAAAGGGAGATGAGATTAAAGGAAACTGGTCATCAGAAAGGTCATTTTGCATGATGACAGGATCCAATTAGCTCTGGTATGGTGGTTTAAAAAATGTCTTTGGTGCGCATCTAAATAATTCCAGTGCTTTTTTAATAGTTTCTTTAACTTTATCTGGCTCCCTGCCAGCAGTGTGTGGTGAGTCCCAGGGAAGGGGCAGTTCAAATGAAAATTCTGGCAGTGGAAGCTCATATTACCGGTATGGGGGGGGGGGGGGCAGGAACAGGGGAGAGGCTGAGAGCAATAAGTGAGGAGAAGTGGAGTTGGTGTTGAAGAGAAAATGACCACACACTGCTGGCAAGGAACAGGTAACATTAATGAAAAAAATAAAAATCAGTGGAAATTATTTAGTTGCACGACAAAGGCATTTTTGGGATCAACATGCCATAGGCTATTGGAACCTGTCATGTAAGACACAGCCAGCCACAAAATAATATCCAATCGATATCCAATAGCTCAATAGCTAAATATCTGTGACTGGTTGATTTTACTGAATTTGGCAGGTTTAGTCGACTCAGTTGGGCATTTATAATAAAGGGAAAAGGGTAAAGGAAAGAAAAAATGTTACACAAGATTTTATATTATTTGTACAAAAAAGGGAATTCTCTGTAGTCATGCTCACAGGATTTCTTAAATATAACAATTGATATCCACCCATAAATATGATATATGGCCATATATTACGTATGAGACATATATTACATCCAGTACAGTACAGGATAATACTTTGCCCCCAGGGCTCATCCTGTGCATACCCGGGAACAGACACACTGGTTGGATACTGCACTCCTGGCCCCAAGCCAAAGAAAGGTTACAGAACGGAGAGTTCATACAGAACAACATGAAACCTTACACCACATAATAGTAACAAGAGCTGCAATATAATAGTCAAGTTGGCCGATCAGAGATATCATAGTTATAAGATCTAGAGCCCTCTTCACATTATGGCACACATACCTGTAAGTAATGCTGCTTTTTGTGATATTGTATTGCAACATGACTTGCTATCTATCCTATATATGTCTATGATTTGCTACTTAGTGGTCATATTGGTAGTATGAGCCTGCCAAGAATGTTGTTAAAGGGGAATTTTTGACCATCTGCACCTAGCCCTGTAGACCTGTGTAACCATACCTTTGCATGTGCTGTTAGTATCTTCAGGTCTGTAAAACTGCCTTTATGCTTCAGGATTGTAGCTGGACTTGGAGCACTTTGATGCAAAGTTGTGATTCAAGTCCTGTTGCTTCAAACTTATATTGGTATGATCACACAGACCTTAAAGGAACACTCCAGACAAAGCTTATTCATTTAAAGGACATCTACCACCAGGATGAAGGATTATAACCAAGCACACTGACATACTGGTGTGTGCCCACTCTGACAGCATCTGCTGTTCTTTTAGCTTCTTATGCCCAGGTTTTTATTAAAAAAAAGGCTTTTAAAATTATGCATATGCGCCTGAGGGTTGCATTTGCATAATTTTAAAGCCTTTTAAAAAAAAAAACAAGAACATAAGAAGGACACACCAGTATGTCAGTGTGCTTGGTTTACAATCCCTGATCCTGGTGGTAGATGTATTTTAATTATAGCTTGTGCCGGGCCTGAAGGGAGGACCATAACTCTAGGTTTTAGTAAGGTTTTTGGAATACAATATTATTGAGTCATGCCCCTTCCTTTGGTTCCAGCATCATACATTATTCATGTTCCTTTAAGGGTCAATACCTAATACTTATATTGCTGGAATAAGATTGATTTAATGAAAGATTGTGATCCTGTATGACCTACCGTATGTGACTTTACTACACCCATAGGATATTTGGGCACATTTACTAAGGGTCCGCACAGCGCATTTTTGACGGGTTTCCTGGATTTTGGTGCAAACACACCGACTTGCATGCGACACAAATCGGGGGTGTGGCCAACGCACAACCCGACTGATTCGGACTAAGCACGGGATTTACAATTCAAATTGTGTCACAAGACATGCACTCACATACACCGGGTAGAAGGTGAACTCCAGCGGACCTCAGCGGGGAAGCGACACATACAGGAAAATGGACGCACGATCTTGAAGAATCGCGCCGGACTTCATCCTTGTCAGAGAACGCACCTTGGGGATCTCGATAGGATCGGGTAAGTAAATCTGCCCCATTATTTCTTGTACCCTACCTCTATAATAGGCTGTAATGCATGTATTGAAGTTTGTGAATTTCAGGAGTGCTTTGTACATTTAGGAAGACTACTCACAAAATAGATGTCCCAGAAGTAAATGAACACTCTATTTCATATGGGCATTTTGGAGGAATCGTAGGCCCATGGTGTTGTGTAGTTGTAATAAGCCTCTTTGGTGACACCTTTAGACTTCTTATGATTACGACAAAAAATTGATTAGATTATTTCTACAATTAGGAGAATTTTGTTTGATCTCCGTATCTTACAACGACTCCAATGACAAGTAGGACTCAAAGAGCTGTAGTACTGGTATAAATGAAGATTTATTCATAGAGTGAATATATGACACTTTATTTGGTAATGATTAGAGATGAGCGAGCACTAAAATGCTCGGGTACTCATTATTCGAGACAAACTTTTCCCGATGCTCGAGTGCTCGTCTCGAATAACGAGCCCCATTGAAGTCAATGGGAGACTCGAGCATTTTTCAAGGGGACCAAGGCTCTGCACAGGAAGCTGGCCAAACACCTGGGAACCTCAGAAAAGGATGGAAACACCACGGAAGGACAGGAAAACAGCAGGGCAGCATGCATGGATGCCTCTGAGGCTGCTTAATCGCACCATTATGCCAAAATTATGGGCAGCAGCATGGCCATGACAGAGTGACAGAATGAAGCTAGATAGCATCTAAAACATCCAATATTGACCCTGACACTATAGGGATGGCATGCAGAGGCAGTGGCAGCATCGGCAGGCTAGAGAGTGGCATGGCGACATACCCTAAATGGACTCAGGCTTCAAACCAATGGGTGGCCAGAGAGGAACCAAGGAGGTGAGCAAGAAGCGCTCAAATAATATCGGTACATGATAAAAGTTGCCAGTAGATTTTGTGGATTACAAGCAGGGTGGCGACAAATTAACATGGAGCCATGAAAACAACCCAAAATTCTGCCTGACACAGCTCGTTTGATAAGGGGACTATGTATGGAGGCAGTGAACTAGTAGTAGATTAAAGGTGCTGCAGTTAAAACTATGTTAGTTGGATCTTAGCATGGAGCTGGCGCTCCGCTGCCAGGCGAGCTTTCGCCAATCCAAGCCCCTGTCTCTAGGCTACTCCCCAAACAGCACTTCTAAGAACCTTTTGTATAAGATCAAGTGTAGTAGCGTTCTTATAAGTTTGGGATATGGCGGGTGAGGGGAATGTAAACAGATGCGCAAGAAGCGCATGATGCGCATGGAGCTGGCGCTCCGCTGCCAGGTGAGCTTTCGCCAATCCAAGCCCCTGTCTCTAGGCTACTCCCCAACCAGCACTTCTAAGAACCTTTTGTATAAGATCAAGTGTTGTAGCATTCTTATAAGTTTAGGATATGGCGGGTGAGGGGAATGTAAACAGATGCGCAAGAAGCGCTGAAATAATATTGGTAAATGATAAAAGTTTGCCAGTATATTTTGTGGATTACACAGCAGGGTGGCGACAAAGTTAACAAGTTTGTTGTGGAAGCCATGAAAACAACCCAAAATTCTACCTGACACAGCTCGTTTGATAAGCGGACCATGTATGCCTACAGTTCATGCCAGTCGCTGCACTGGCTGCCAGTCTCCTTTCGAATACAGTTTAAAATAATAACCCTCATCCATAAAGCTCTGTGAACTAGTAGTAGATTAAAGGTGCTACAGTTAAAACTATGTTAGTTGGATCTTGGGATGGAGCTGGCGCTCCGCTTCCAGGCGAGCTTTCGCCAATCCAAGCCCCTGTCTCTAGGCTACTCCCCAAACAGCACTTCTAAGAACCTTTTGTATAAGATCAAGTGTAGTAGCGTTCTTATAAGTTTGGGACATGGCGGGTGAGGGGAATGTAAACAGATGCGCAAGAAGCGCTGAAATAATATCGGTAAATGATAAAAGTTTGCCAGTATATTTTGTGGATTACACAGCAGGGTGGCGACAAAGTTAACAAGTTTGATGTGGAATGCCCTGTAATAGCTCTTGGGCGGTGTGCCTTTTATCGCCTAGGCTCAGCAGTTTGAGCACCGCCTGCTGTCGCTTAGCGACGGCACTGCTGCTGTGCCTAGAGCTATACATGTTACAGAATCATCGGGACCTGAAGAAGGGGCCAATCCCGCCCCGAAACGCGTTGTCCATTTTTACCATTTATGCCTTTTATCGTTACTTTGTACTCAAAATCTATGATGTATTAAATGTTGTCCATTGAAAATTTACATCTGTCTGCAGATCAATTGCTATTTATCTGCACCACTAAGATTTACACAAAAGTACTACACGACGAGCAGCGCGACCAATGTACTGGTTTTAAAATCCAATAACTCTTCTACACCCCTATTTAGGGCTGGTTATATTTTTTCTTTTCTGGAAGGTATCATCTGAGGTGCTGCCCTCTGTTTTCAGTTTTTTTTTCAGTTTTTTTTTTATTTATACATGTCTTTGTGGCAGGGGAGTCCTATGAACATGTGAGAGCGGCTGCAAGCTCTGACACACAACCTGTTGTTCCTGGACCAAATAATGCACAGGTCCATTGCATTGCTCTCCCATAGAGTTTATGGGACTGTGAAGTGTACAGATGAAACCGTTTTCATCTGTGTGCCATCCGTATTTAAGGATCAGTTGCAAGATAACACAATTATGTACCAGCCTGTTCCACAAAAACTGATGACATTTGAATGACACGTGGGAGGAGAGCCTTAGTTTGCGGCCAGAAGAAAAATAATATTTGTGTGAAGGTAGCCTACTGTGATGTGGAGACCCTAAACTACAAAGCATTGGGTACTTGTTTATCAAACTGTCATAACTCTCTGTATGGTCCGTGCTGCAGTGTTTTGAGCCTCTGAACCACATTCAGGGATGTTCTGCTCTGAGCTGTGATTGACAACTGCCTTGCAGAGTCAGTTTCTTTGGCTGATCTGAGTGTGTGTTTTCTGGAAAAATGGATGGTATCTATGAGCTCAGTGTACCACTCAGCTGTGGGACAACCAAACTCCTTTAAATATTTGCTCTGTCTACTCATCTTTCTGCTCTATTTCTTTGCTAAATACTGTGTATCTGACTCTTGCTACGTCTTTGACTACTCTGTACCTTGCTGCCACGTTGGTTTGACCTGGTTATCATGCCAACACTCTTGTCTGTCTGTACCGCTGTGTTTGTGATCTGTTCTAAGCACATACTGAGATTAGTAGATGAGGCAATTAGGTACAGAATCGGGTTATGTGCTAGCTCAGCACCCCTGCACGCCTTTTTCTGTCTTGACACAACTATATTAATATTGCTACCAGACTTCTTCTAATAAGTTTTATAAAATAGTAATCTAATTAAAATACTATTTAAAACAAGTAACATTTTATTTAAAACTAAAAACCTTTTCAATTGATTGGCTTAGATGGTGATGGTTTGTGGTGTGGGTCAACAAAACAGGTGAGAGAATGGATCTAGTGCTTGGCTGTATGTAGTGTCTGGGAGGGAGTTTTGGAGCAGCCACCTGCAATTTCAGTGCCTGGCAACTACACAGTCAACTACTACTGGGTCAACTGCATACAAACAAAAGGGCATAATTAAGTGTGAAACACGTCGGTATATATGCTATGTCCATATCTATGTGGTGCCTGCTGTGGATTTTGTATGACTTGAATAAAGAAGAAAATTTTAGCCTATATTTCCGTGGACGTGCTGGAGTGCTTTTGTTTTTATGCTGTATTGTAGGATTTTTATTTCTTTTCCATGCACCAAAGTAATGATACACTGGATTGATGAGATGGATTTCGTTTTTCCACTACTGGGCCAACTGCTCTCTGATAAGCCAGCTTAGCATGGAACCCAAACAGTTGTTTAGTGCTGGGGCGAGTATCAGATATTGATGATTATTCTCTGGTTTGGCCAATAAAATCACCAGAGCCCTTCATTTACCAGATGCTGGTTGGCAAAACACCGAGAACGGATCTAGAAGTTGGCTCTGTGTAGTGTCTGGGAGAGGAATATCGGAGTAACCACCTGTAGTTTCAAAGCCTGGCAACTACGCAGACTGCAGGGCCAACTGCTTCCCAAGATCTCTGATATTGATTTCAATATAAAAAACATCTTTTAAATGTACTGGAATACGCTGATTATTGTAACTTCATCTTAGTCTATACGAGATGTAGTTTGTATGGAACTTGGCAATATTTCCAGAGGTACTTAAATAAAAGAGTAAATACATTTTTAATTAATGAGTAAAATTTAATAAAATATCATACTGAGATCCCTGATTTCATTTTAATTTGTCTTTCTTTCCTATAACAATATTGGTAATGAACACTTCAGAAACAATTATACTTTATGATCAGGTTATATTACTGGAAAGTTGTAGAACAATATCCCTCTTGGAGAAATGGCATTGATAATAAATTATTGAACCTAGGAGCAAATCATGCTGATGTTCTGAACAGAAATAGGAAAGTGTAAGGCTTTGAAGTGTAAAATCCAGAAGAAATAGATTAAAATATAAAATGAAATATATAAATAATTGCATTATATTAATTTTCAAAACACTATTTCATGTTAGATGTTATCATCTCCCCAAGAGGATTTGCTGTAGAGCGAGCAAAATAAATAGTTGGCTGCTTGTGGGACAAGTTTTCTGTACGGCGCCTCTAAGTTATGGTAATATAATTAGCCGGCTTATTCTTGATGTGAGAAAACAATCTCTGATGGAGTTACGGAAATGGGTTAATAAAATGTATGAAAAGTCATCCAAATAGAACAGATAAAAATGACATTTATAAAACATGAAATATTCAGATTATAAACCATGTACACCTTTCTCTTATTCTTTTAGTCTGTATGACCAGAAATATCTTTTGTACAAAACCAGATTGAGGCCAATACCTTTTTCATATATATGTGTATGGAACTTTGTAAGGTGTTACCGTACTTTTGAGGAACGAGATGGCATTTTCATTGTTATAATTTCTGGGACCTTGTGACCATTTGTTCAATGGTAAAAAAGTGTCTATTCTTACATTTGGGTGCTATCTTCTGTTAAGGGTGTTTATCGTTGGAATAACTGTTTTTATATTTTATAGATCAGACATATTGGGAAGCTGCAATACCTAACATCTTTTTATTTTATTTTGTAATCAGTTCTAAGGAAAGGGTGTGGATTTAAGCTTTTAGGTTTCCATAAATGTTTTACATTTTTCACATTTTGTTTATCCCCTAGGGTACTTGAAACTTATGGGGTCTGATTGAACCTGCCAAATACAGCATTTCTACTGTATTGTAGTGTATTGGGATTTTTCGAATGATTTCTAATAGTATGCCACTATTACATATCAGGTTCAATAACATTCTCTAGAGTGTGAAATGAACTACAGAGGAAAAGTGCCTTTTGGTGCAAGATTATTCACGGTGGATATTTTTAAGTTAGCGTTTTTAGGTTATATTTTTTGGAGTTTGTGCTTGCAGGCACAGCTCTCTTAATCACTCTTTAAATGTAGAAGAGTCGCACCCTTGACCGATCCAGTGAAGGATATTTCTTTCTTGGGACCCAAGAAAAAAAAACATTGGACCTTCCACCGGGGCTGACTTTCAGGATCCAAATTTTTAAGAAAAGGCATTATAAATACCGGTATATATACAAATTATATATAATTAGAGACTCCAGGATTGTTGATGATGGATTGTTGTCCATGATGTCTCTTTTGCCAAAGAGGTAAGGGGGGCTGCTGGTGATAATCCTATCCAATATGGCGATGCCCACGCGTCACATTTAAATGGTTGACACCCGCTTTTGTTAGTGTTTGCTGTATTATGCAGCAAAGACCTTGTGTGTCCTATAAATACATCTGTAAAAGGACTTAAGCAGACCTCAAATTACATGTGCCCTCTTTCGTCTAGTCACAGGATCCTAACTCCTTTGTGTGATATGTAGTGGGCAATGGCAGAAAAAAAGGACAAGGAGGAAGTGCTAATAGTGTGAAATCATTAAGGTCAAAATAAATGTAAGGGTGAAAACATGCTCCCCACTTAAGGTTGTGCTATAGATAGGCGCAACGCTATATGAAGCTTCAATTGGGTGTTGAATGGTGCCACCTTCAGATATAGGTCACCTGTATGCAGAAGTCACACTTAAAGTTGCGTATTGGATAGATGTCTAATCGAACGGCTCACTCAGGTATAAAAAAATGGATATAGGAATATTTCTGACCTTTTATTAGAATAGTCTTATCAACCCATTTTGGGGTGAAGTACCCCTTTCTGAAGTGAAAAAAAGACTGGTGCTGTGGACAATCAGGAATAAATCTGAACTTCAGAGGTAATCTATGTCCATTTCTTGTACCTGAGTGCACCATTTGATTAGACAACTATCTGATACTTCTTTGTGTGAGAGGCATGCTTTAAATCATCATATGCAGTCAATAAATACAGATCTTATGGTAGGCATATTTCCAAGTTTGAACACTAGAATAACTGCCTGAAAAAGAACACTTAAAAAATTAGACTTTATTAGATATTCATAAAATGCGGCCACTCTTCAGCCAATTAAATAGTCAAATCAGGCTTCCAGTGTGTATGGGGGATATGAGACCAGTAGGATCCCACTAAATCACGGTATTACCCCCTCACTGGACTAAAGTGCTGATGTGCATAGTGTTCTGTTCATAGTGTGTGCAACGATCGGCGATATTTAGTTGTAAGCAATTCAACAGGTTCTCGCCCTTATACCTTGATCGGCACTACACTCTAGGATGAGAACAGAAACATAACCAGGTAATGGTTTAAATCATAATGTGGACCAATAACCTGTCTATTCTGCCTAATATACCCTATGCCTGACGCGTTTCTGCAGCCCCTCTAGTATGGAGCTGTGTCATCAGAGGCATATGGATGCATAGAAGGTGTATTATTCAGTGCGGGCGCACATCACATATTTTTGTGTGCACCCGCCGGCAGAGTCTCGGCACTGATAGATGCCATGCGCGCGCGAGTGCACGCGCGGGGTATAAGCAAAACGTCCCGCCCACCCAGAGGCACGGCAGCCAATCACCACCCAAGACCGGCGGCCAATAGGAATTGAGTGGGCGTTCTGAAGAGAGAGGGCTCGTACCTGGTCAGCCAATAGCGCTGTTCCCAGGCTCAGGAATGCAGCATCAGGTGAATGAATTGTCATCACCAGTCTGTCAAAGCGAGGGCCAGTATCGATAAAGACAGTGTCGCTTAGGTTAGAACCTTGTTAATTATGTTAAATGGACACCAGTCTGTATACTGTCCTAAATTCCTTATTAGGATTACTGTTAACCAGGGGATCGTATCGCGGCTAAGCCTGTCCTGTAGAACCCGATCCGGTTTAGCACAAGGCCAAAGTAAAGGCAGTATTCCGCCATGGCTAGTGACAGAAAGCCACTGTGACAGGATTGAAAATTAAAGTTAAAATGTGATGCTAATGATGGTATAAAGCAACGGGATGTGCTAGCTAGAATGGAATGATGCAAGATATGATGTAATTCATTAAAGGAAGCATGCATAGCTGATAGCGTCGTTCAGACCTTGCGGTTTTTCCGTGGAGACTTCATGCTGATCAGAGAGTTTTTCAACAGGCCAAGCAGCGGGATAGTGAGGCTGATGATGGCGGCATCGCCACTGACCATCTGTGTTGACTCCTCGAAGTTACTCAGCACCTGACAGATATCAGACATCCACGTCCACTCCCCATTGTAGACTTGAGGAAGCTGACTGACCTGACTACCAGTTCTGGTGCAAATTCCTCACAATATGGTACTAGCTGCAAATAAAAAAAAAAAAAAGTATAACGTTATTGTAGCCCTAAGAAGGGCTGTTGGGTTCTTGTAGAATCACTCCTGCCTAACAGTAAGCTAATAGAACACCCTAACGCTTTCCCTGACCAGCAGCAGCTCTCTCCGAGAATCACTCCTGCCTAACAGTAAGCTAATAGAACACCCTAACGCTTTCCCTGACCAGCAGCAGCTCTCTCCCTAGCGGCATCCAGACACAGAATGATCCGAGCAGCGCGGGCAGCGGCTAGTCTATCCCAGGGTCACCTGATCTGGCCAGCCAACCACTGCTATCGACGTGTAAGGGTACCACGTCATGCTGGGTGGAGTGCAGAGTCTCCTGGCTTGTGATTGGCTCTGTTTCTGGCCGCCAAAAAGCAAAACGGCGGGAGCTGCCATTTTCTCGAGCGGGTGAAGTATTCGTCCGAGCAACGAGCAGTTTCGAGTACGCTAATGCTCGAACGAGCATCAAGCTCGGACGAGTATGTTCGCTCATCTCTAGTAATGATTTTGTTCTGGTCATGGTATTAGTCACAGCTTGGAAAAGGTAAAAATTGCTTCTACTTCTATCATGGAGATCTCATTGGTCTTTGGATTTTGCTGTCTCTTAGAATAAAGGATGTGCCTAGGGTTGACAATAACTGGCTTCATCAGTGACCTGCTCCAGCTGGCTACTGGCTGATCTTTAGGCGTTACTGGTGTGTTGAGTGCTACTATGGGTCAGTCATTTTTTATATATGTTTTTAGTATATTGTTACTTATTTCACTGGAAAATAATTTCCTTGGAATATAGACTTATACCTGTGTGCTCTACATGCAGATTACACCAATTATCTTATTATGGTCAACCAAATCCTCGTGGATACAGAAAAAGGCTTGAAGCTAAGTGAACTACATCTGGAAAATATCGATGAACAATCAAAACGCCGTGCCGATGAACCTTCCAAAGACGATGCTGCAATAATATTATCTTCTGAAGATATCAATGGACTTAATTGTCATGAAGACATCACAGATTCCATAGAGTCGCCTGACTCCAAAGGAAATGAAAGTGAAGTTACAGATTCCTCAACCAATGTGCAAAGTGATGAACCAGACAATTCTATACCGAGCAAGAACAATGACCATGAGGAAACCAATGAAGCAGAATCTATGGACACGAGTTCAATAGCAGTTACTGAGGAACGGGAACAAAACACAAATGTGACCTGTGACCAAGACATAAATCCACAAGCACAACAAAAGGAGGAGAATGTTATGGAGAAGTCTAAGGCAGAGGTCACCATCAATGGGACAAGTACTACAGCTAATAGATCAAATTTTGAACCCTGGATCTACAAAGAGTAAGGAACATTCTGTGCTTTCAGTAGTCAATTAAAGGAAATCTATCACCAGGATCAAAGATTGAAAACCAGGCACAATTACATGCAGATATGTGCCCCTTCTGGCAGGATCCACTTTTAGCTTCTGTTGCCCTTGTTTTTTTTTTCTAAAGGCTTTAAAAAATATGCAAATATGCCTCAGGGGCTCCATAGATGTTATTTGATCCCAGAGCCCCTAAGACTTATTTGCATCATTTTTAAAACCCTTTTTTGTAAAAACAAGGGCAAAAGATGGTAAAAGTAAAGTGGATCCTCTCATAGGAGGCACACATCAGGGTGTAAGTGTGCTTGGTTTACAGTCCTGGTGGTAGATTTCCTTAAATTAAGATTATACTTCGTTCTGCCTCCAGTCCTTGATGGAAATGTCTTTCCCCTTTGTTTCCTAGTTTTTTTTTAGTATTGCCTATTTACTTTTAAAGAAACAGGGTAACATTTATAAATTTTATTTATATGTCCTACTAATCCATACCATGTATATAAAAGTGATCTAGATTACTATTCTTTCCAAATCTTTCTTCCTTTTGTTAACCAGTTGTAGAATGATTTTAATTGTCCAATGGTTGGCTGACCTGTGCTGTCCAGTAAAGTATAAGCTAAAATCTCACTTTGCCAACAATTATGTTCCTTAACCCCCTCCACCACCACACAAACGCTTGACTCAGTAGGGGAGATTTGGGAGATTATAAAATACAGACTGTTCCATTTTTTATCTAAATTTTCAGGTATATTTGTTTGTCCATGTCATTAGCTATGGCATATAAAAAAAATACAAAGATTCTATTTTTTACATTAATTGCCAATTTTGTTTTCTTCTTAGTAGTCTCTCTATCTAATATCATCACATACAGGAAAACATTAAAAATAATACCTCAATCACTAACAAAACATGCTAATTACAGATCACCTCCTTCTCCTCCCAGCACAATAACCTCAACAGAGGTCACAGAGCATGCCCACAATACTCTCTCATAAATTTCAGTCTATAACCTGTAGACATGTCCATAAACCATGTGTCTGAAATAAAGGATATCTGTATATGCTAATAATAGCAGACTAGGAAAGATGGCTGCCTGTACATAGTATTTTTTTTTAAATAGCCAAAACATTTCCTTTAAGACCTAAAATCTCTAAAATTCTCTTGGACAGAGCTTCACAAATGTTTCCTGATGGTTTCTCATTTGCCAAATCTAGGTGATGGCTCAGTTTGACCAGTCATTAAAGGGGTTTGCCCATGAAAGAAAATTCTCAAATTTCAATCCCCTAGAGATCTTTACACAATAAAGATATTTATTAACCCCTCACTTTACAATTTTAGTGTGGGTGGGGAATCTCTAACCTGACACTTCATGATTCCTCTATGCTATGAGATGGTGTGTGCTGACAATGTGCTTAGATTACCAGGGTACAGGTTTATCTACACTTTCATTTAGCTTCTGAACATTGTACTAGTATCTGACACATAGAAATAGAGATGTGGCAGAGGCAAGAGATGAGGAGATCCATGAGATGCATATTACACATGACATTCTCAGCTCGGCTATCACAGCCATAACATACACAGCTCTGCTATATACCTCCCTACTCATCCCCTGGATAAAGACCTAATCTGCCTGTATCTTATAGATTTACTCTCCTCCCACTATTGTTTGCCGGCAAGAAGTGTGAGCTCATCTAGGAATGCAAGGGTGGGTGCTGGAGTGCAGAGACTAGCTCAGTGCAGCGTCAGACAGGAGAGCAATATGTCTCCCTCGACCCTAAAGTCAGAAGATTCAGGATCAGGTCCAGGGGAATCGAAATTGTGTACATCAAGACTGATAGAGACAGGTTGGAATTACATCTATGAAATGCTGTATTTTTGATCATTGTATTTTTGATAATATCATTGAATTAAAAAATGTGTTATTTTATTGTCCTGAGTATATTTAAGAAACTTGTCTTTGTGGGAGTAACCGTTTGAACGCCATGCAAGAGCTAAAACTCTTTCAAAATATATCTATTCTTTGCTTCTTAAAAAAAAAATATTTCAGTTTTGATTTCTTCTGGATTCTTAATTTCTAATAGTAATTCATAAATGAGATATTTTGAAAAATAATTCTTTGCATAGTAATAGTGATTATTTATTGCAGATATACCCTACATGATGAAGAGATTGGTGAAGAAAGGCTTGCCTGTTTTATTAGAGCTCCTCCTTCCATCTTACAGGAGCTGCAGTGTAGATTCATAGATGACATTAGCTCTTTAGTGGTCTCGGATTCAGAAGAACTAGTCAGCAATGTGTTGAATATATCCAGTCTCGATGATCATCTTAAAATCCCTTTCCCAATTAGTATATTGATTCCCTTCCAAAGTCATTACAGAGGAAGCTATAAGGATGTGATGGTAAAGATCATTGATGGAAACGTCCAGTCAAGTTATATAACTCCTCATTCTTTAGATGGACATCATGGAGATTACAAGGTAAGAGGCACAGTTCATGGCTTCTATGATTATAAATAATGTTCTTATGACTTTACACCATTTCTCGGTGTAAGTCCATACCACCCTCTTCACGAATTCAAGGTAAGACAACTTTTTTTATTTTCTTGTGCTCTGATTCCCATGTAATAATACAGCAGGAAGAACTGAGCAGATTGTACATAGTGTCCTATCTGCAGGGAGCATCTTATAGAGCAAATGGATCAGAGCAGATTATATTGAAGGAAGCCTACCACAACGGATCTACCTACTAAGGTAGATCCGGTGGTAGGTGCATCTAACGTTTGTAAGGAACGTCCTTTTTAGGGCTAATCCTTTACTCTCCTCTACCTTTTTTAATCTTTAGTTGTAATATGCTAATTTATCAAAGAGGCTACTGGGGGCGTGAAGTAGCCGGAGCTGAGGCTACACAAGGTGTCTAATTCACATCCCAGTAGCCTCCTTGATCCTCCTACTACGACGAGCTGTACGCACTCGTGCGCAAAGCCAGTGTTCTGCGCATGCTCAGCTCTCCGGCTTTGCGGACAAGGGTGCGCAGCTTCTTGTAGCTGCACGCTGAAGATATCTGGCTAGGAGGCTACTTTGGAGTGGAGTAGCCATGTCGTAAAATTAAGATATTACCACAATAAAAGATTAAAAAAGGTGACTAAAGGATTATTCCTAAAAAGGGCTATCCTTACATATGTTAGAGGCATCTACCACCGGATCTACCTTAATAGGTAGATATGTAGTGGTAGGTTACCTTTAAATGTTTTAACTTTCGGGAGCAGAATATACAGCAGGAGAGCTGACCAGATTGCACATAGTACAGGAAACCAAGTGGACGATCCACTTAGGTAGGTTCCAGCACACAGCTCTCAACACGACTAAGAACATGAGAAGAACTTCAGTAAAGTCACTTATACAATTTGTGCCTACAGCCTTCTAAGGCACCCAATCAAGGTGTGGTGAGGACATGCTGTCTCAATGCAGCACGACCGAACTGGGCGACTGCAATGAAAAATACAAGACATGCCCCATATTTTGCTGTATTACGGCACTGGTCACTCGGCTTTCAATGGAGAGAGGAGGGGTGAGGAGCACTGACCTCTCCTATCTCCTGCACAAGGGGGAAAGCTCTCCATTGCTATGGCATAGAAGAGTATTCATTTATTGGCATGAGGCCTTATGGGAATGACATAATAAATATGCCATAAATCCAGGGTGACAGGTTTTGTGCCAGAACATGGTCACATTTTGGTTAATAAATTTGCCCCTTTGTTTTCTCAGTAGCTACAGTCATTTCCACAGCTCTTTCCTGTAAGTATGCTTACTTTATAGTCCAGACATACTTTCCTAAGCTCACACTCCTCATATTGAGAGTCTTTTAATGATATTTTTACAGTTTTATTGTAATGTGCAGCAATTTCATATTAGCATCACATTTCGGCTTCGTTTACATTCTCCACTTGTTTGCAGGGAAATTTTGCAGAGGTTAAAGTGTACAAACTTGGCACGTTTTCCGTGGTTTCATGTTTGAAGAAGGAGAATTTTACTGTTCTTAAAAAGGGATTATCTTTAAAGCTGAACGTGGATTCACGGATTTCCTTAAATTACCCCCCAGGCTGCTTCAGCTCTTCAGTAATTGTGCAGTTTAAGGTAAGTCAGAATTTGGATCTTTTCTTTAAAATGTGCTACATCTGGCACATAAATTGTAAGAGTTATTTCCCAAAGCAGCAGTCCTTGAGACAAGAGTGGGAAAGGCATTATTACAACTTAGAATTATTGTAATGTGAAGGCAATGATAAGTGCTCCTTAGGGGGTAAGTATTTCAAGATACTGACTTTTATGTGCGCACCTCAGATTTCACCATCTGCAGGTATAAAGACTCCATGAGATAATTGATCTCCTAGATGAACCGAGCTGTTTTCAGTTTTTTAAAAATCATAGTTAATGTTCATGGAAGTTTCATACTTAGTAAATGAACCCCTTGGGCTGAGCACACAACAGCTGAGTTGGCTATAGTACTGTATATAGCTGCTTACCACTAATACCCCGGTTAGGATTTTGTTTTGTGATACTAATTCAGAAAGTAACTTTTAAAATAAAGTTATAAAGTGTTGCATAAACTATTGTCATTTTATTTCTAAAGACTAGAATAGAAAATGTATTTGACCTGTAAGTGACTTTTGATACAAGGTAGGACCGAAAAGACTATATAGTAATGAGTAATTACATGCTCAGCTTAACACACTACTACTAATGTAAGGCAGACCCTGGGAACAGACCGAAGATGCAGAGAGTGGGTCCTGCTAGATCCACTTTCCAACAGCCCCACCCACTGCCAAGTAGGGGTTAGACAACTAGAAGACAATACCCACCTAAAGGGTACCACCCACATCTACCACCAGGATGAAGGATTGTAAACCAAGCACACTGACATACTGGTGTGTGCCTCCTCTGGCAGGATCTGCTCATTGTTAAGCTTCTTATGTGCTTTTTTTAAGAAAAAGGGACTTTAAAAATGCAAATGAGCCTGAGGGGCTCCAGACTCCATTAGCACCTATGGAGTGCAAAGCCCATCAGATTCAGACTAAAAGAAATGCAGATCCTGCTTGATGGGGCTTGTACCAGCATGTAAGTGTGCTTGATGTACAATCCTTCATCAATCCATCACAATAAGGCGGAGTAGACAAATGGGGTCAGCAACAGCGGGTGCAGATTTTGACAAAATCTCAATGGAGGAGAGAAGGCCAGAGGTCAGCTACCAGAAGTTTAGCAAATATAATAGCACAAGAAGATGCTGGTCCTAGCAGCAAGTGTGGTCTCTGCTGAATATTTATAGGGTCACTTAGAAGTGTTCCTTCTCCAGGTAGAGGGAACAGGCAATAGCAGACTTACCTTAAGGCTAAATTCACATGATGTATGCCCACCGTACTATAGTACGGCGGCGGAAGAGCGCTGCTCACCACTGCCGCTCTCCATAGCGATATATGGCAGGGTACAGTATTCCAGGGAAAGATAGGACATATCTTTCTCCCGGTTACGGAATGGTGCACATGTGCTGCACCATACCGCTCCCATATGGCGCCATGCACCCATTCCCGTGTATGGGAGATGTATATACGTCGTATATACGCCATATATACATCCCCCATATGTTCGTGTGAATGTAGCCTAAGGGTGCGTCTACACATTCAGTTTTTCATATACAGTTTTTGATACCAAAACCAGGAGTTGAGTGAATGTGGAATGTGGAGGAGGAGTAGAACTTCTTAATGATAAGTCCTTATCCATAATGATCCACACCTGCTTTTGGGTTCAAAAACTGCATCCGAACATGTGGCTGCACCCTAAGAGTTACCTCTGGCAAGACCAAGGCAGAGCACAGAGAGATGGACGATGTTGATACAGATGTGACAACTAACCTACAATATCCATGTTAGTCACCGCAAATAAGTTGTCTTGTAAGGAGACCAAAGGGTTAGACGACCACTTACTTACTTAACCGCTTTATAATACTTACTTGGCCCTTTTTTGTTATTGTGTTTCCATTTTTCACTCCCCACCGTCAGAAATTATGTAATAATTGATATATTATTATTAGAGATGAGCGAGCACTAAAATGCTCGGGTGCTCGTTACTCGAGCCGAACATTTCCAGATGTTCGAGTGCTCGTTTCGAGTAACGAGCCCCATTGAAATCAATGGGAGACCCGAGCATTTTTCAGTAAAATTATAAACTGAACGAGCACAGTGAAAATACACAGTGCAGAACAGATTGCAGATGTTCGGGAACATCTGCAATCTGTTCCGGAGACACGCGTGCAGAACGGTGTTCTCCGCAATAGTATTTGAAGAACAATATGTGTGAAGAACACATTACAGATGTTTGGCAACATCTGCAAGTTGTTCTCTACACATATTGTTCTTCAAATACTATTGCGGAGAACACCGTTCTGCACGCGTGTCTCCGGAACAGATTGCAGATGTTCCCGAACATCTGCAATCTGTTCTGCACTGTGTTCTTTCACTGTTTTCTTCAATTAAACAATTAAATTAAATTTTTTAATTGTATCTTTTTACTGTTCTTCACTTTTTTTTTTTTAAATTAAATGCTCGTTATCGAGCAGGGCAAATACTCGTCCGAGCAACGAGCCGGTCCGAGTATGCTAATACTCGACCGAGCATCAAGCTCGGACGAGTATACTCGCTCATCACTAATTATTATAATATAAGTTTTTTAAGGCTTTCATGTGTGCTCCAAATGACATGTCTCCTAATTCATACATGTTTTATTGTGCTTTAATACACTGTAAAAAAAAAAAGTAAAACCTTCTGTACGAAAAAAAAGAAATTCTGATGCTAATAACTTTTGCATACTTCAGTATGCAGAGATGGGCAAGATGTCATTTTTATGAGGTTAGCTGACATTTTCACTGCTACCATTTTGGGGACTGCATGACTTTTTGATCACTTCTTATTACATTTTTTATTTGTGGCGAAAAATGTCATTTCAAACATTTGGGTGGTCTTTCCCATTCACTGGTTCAACACCAGGAATAAAGATTATATATTTGATCTGGACTTTGGGACCCGACAATATGTAACATATTTATCATTTTATTTGTTTCTTATTTTTATGTCAGTTCTAGGGAAACATGAGTGACTTGAGCATTTAGGTTTTTTAACTTTTTCTTTACAACTTTTTTAGATCCTCTAGGGTGCTTTAACCCTAGGAAGTCTGATTTCTTCTACTATATACTGGAATACATGTGGAGAAGTTCTAGATCTGTTAATGTGTGCAATTGGCCCAATGTTATAGATTTACAGCAATGGAAGGTGGAAGTCTTAAAAAGATGTATTTGCCAGTGGCAGTTAAAGGGTTAAGACTCACACTCATCTGTGCCAGGATCAATCGCAGGTTTTACTAATGGGTATACAGGTATTAGTACACTAGTATGTAACAAGTCGTTAAGGTGTTAAAGTGGCTGGCCACTTATAGGAAACTTTAGCAGGGTAAGTATAAGACCATAATAGAGTCACTCTTATTATCCATATCTTATTCCTATTCACCACTGGAAGTTGTAGGTCACAAGGAATGGTGGATACTCACAGTAGGTCCCTTCAATCACTCTTTGTATCATTGTAGTGATAATTATGACAGATAGAGGAGGTCATGCAGTCATTACCATTTGCACAACCCCATCCATTCGCCGGAAGCTAGAGGAACATGGGACATCACTGGAAGTCCAATGTCGTTGTGGCAGGGTTGAAGTCTACTGATACAGGCCCCTCAGTACTACACATTCCAAAGCAAGGGTTAGAGAGCAAGATTCTTCTTAAAGACATATTCATACCCCATTGTTTTGCAATTTAATATAAGTTTTGAGTGAGGTTTGCTTCAGGTGAGTTATTAACAGCAGTGGATTACAATATAGGCAGTTTGGTGGTATCCCAGAGTCCAAGCTTTCGAGGGGGAACATAGCCACTCAAACCATCCACCAAATTTTATACTGAGAAGGACCTTCAAACAAGGAATAACTCCAGCATGTCCACGGAACTCCATCTGTTTGGAGCACAAAGAACCAACATGACCATGAATAAGTCCATTTAGGATGAAACGTGTCGGTCTGTTCACATTGGGGCACATTTACTAAGGGTCCATAGGACGCATTTCTGTTGGGTTTCCCGAATATTTTTTATATATTTTTATATATTTGAATTGCAGAGGGGTTTTTGGCGCACACAATTGGATTTTGGCGCATCGGCACCGGCTTTCATGCGCCACAAATCGGGGGGCGTGGCTGCCGAACAACCTGACTGATTCGGAGAAATCGTGGAATTTAAAATTCAAATTGTGACGCAAAATCAGCACTCACGTACACTGGGAAGAAGATGGTGAACTCCGGCAGACCTGAGCAGGGAAGCGACACATTCAAGAATTCAGGCACACGCTGTATCGGACATTCCGTATCGGCGGACGCGATGGCACGGGTCAGTAAATGTGCCCCATTATGTCCAGTCTGATCATTTATCTGTTTGCCATGGATGATGTTTTATAACAAGAACCAAAGGAAGAATTTTTTTTTAAAGTATTCCCGTGGACGTCCTGGAGTTATTCCTTGTTTGTGGACTTCTGAATTATATCTCCATGCACAAAGGGAGTCAAGCACCTGGAGAGGTGAGCTGGGTTTTGTTGTTCTATAAAGAAGGACCTTCACCAATGAAATCCTTAGATGAATGTTACTGCTCCCAATACACATGTACACAAGAGCCATTTCAGGAGCTTTGAAGATCTTGAAACTGCAGATTGAAAGCAGCAGAAATAACATATCTTTCATATTTTTCATATCTAGTACCACATGTAGGAAGTAAATTTCAGACATGTAGTGGATATAATATTCATACAGCCCCTGGCTCATGACAGTCTTATCCGCCCCTGGTTATAAAAAGATTCTTCTACAGTTTCAGACTGTAACTTTTCCATTAATGATAGATGCATCAGACATTACTATTCATGACCATTCACCCAGGAAAATTCTTCTTAGATACACTCACATTTTATAACAAATTCTCCAAACTGAACTTTCACCTTCTCATGACAATTTCTTTTTGTCCCTAGTAGCTCTTAAATCTAATATTCACTTTATTTTTCATCTCATAGTGGTCGCGGTCAGATTCTCTCCGCATTTTATTTTTATTTCTTCCATTCCAAACCTACTTGTAACTTTTATATTATTCTTGTAGGTTCAACCGATAGATACATCCTTGATCTCTGTACTGAAGACAAAGCATGATATATATCATCCAGTCGTGTCAAGCAGCCCCCTCATTCAAGTGAAGCAGCCATCAGTTCAGGCTTTCCACAAGTCTGTGACAGTTTTCCTTCCATGCCCTCCGAACCCCGAGAAAAAGAAGGCAGGAGACGATGCAGAAAATAAGAGGGCAGCGAGCGCCGCGGCTTCAAAGGCCACAGGAACACATCATATTCGGTAGGTTTTTATTTTTTTTGGTATAGTACATTGAATTCTTTTTCACTTCTCTTCGAAGTCTTATAATCTGTGACATACACTGAATTCTTTACCACATTCCAGTTGCACTTAGTTACAAAGACACATTTTCTTATTGGAATACATTAGCATCGGAGGTTTTCTTCATTTCTATCTGATCAAAAGAGAACCTTTGGTGAACCTACACGTTTATAATAAAGAATGACATACAGTATCATCATAAACCATTCCTAACAGCCTTTTATTATGAGAATTTGTACCTCAAGTGTGAATAATCCATAGAGAATCTAGGGCAGCGCTCTTACTAGCATGTACAGACTATTGGATTTTATTTAAAAAATGTTTTAAAGTTTTTGGGAAGTTTTTTGCTGTTTTGGGAACAATAGTTCATTTAGTGATCGGAATTTGGCGCATCGGCGCCGGTATGCACGCGACGGAAATCGGGGGGCGTGGCCGAACGAAAACCCGACGTTTTCGGAAAAACCGCCGCATTTAAAAAAAAAATTGTGTCGCGAAAATTTCACTCACCTTCATCCTGGATAGGCCGGTGTATTTCGAGGCATTCCAGCGAACTTCAGCGCAGCAGCGCCACCTGGTGGACGTCGGAGGAACTGCTTTGATGAATCCCGGCCGGACCCGAATCCAGTGCAGAGAACGCGCCGCTGGATCGCGAACGGACCGGGTAAGTAAATGTGCCCCACTATTTCTTTATAAATATACATGTAGCAGACATAAGGCATAAGTACTTCACCAATCTTCGGCTAGATATGCCTTAGTCCATGAATAAAGTCCACACTTTAGACATCCATGGCTTCCACTAAGACCCCGAACGCCCGGTGTGTCCTGTGACGTTTCGGAGGAGGTTCCTCCTTCCCCAGACATGACATAATAATGAAGCTATTGATGTCTAAAGTATGGACTTTATTCATGGACTACGGCATATTTAGCCGGAGATTGGTGAAGTACGTATGCCTTATGTCTGCTACATTTATATTTATAAAGAAGTATTGTTTATTTATATGTGGTTTATGTTATATTTGAATCGCTACACACAGGTGGAACTAATGCCGTGTAGCTGTTGACTACAATGGTGAAACAGGGAGCTGTTGGCATCTTGCATGGAGCCTTTGCAGTAATTACATTGGACAACCGCATAAGTCAAGAAAAGATGAATAAGGAAAGAATGAATAAGTGGTTTCAAATACGCTTCAGAAATGAAAGCTTTGTGGGTGCAAAAAAAGGATATTAGATGAAAATATAAAGGAGGCATAAGGTGAAGGGGCGACCAAAATAGGCTCAAGGTACACTAGTATTAATGGTATACAGTAGCTGATTATGTTAGGAAGCAATTGCTGCCTACAATTCAATTCAATTTGTGTCTATGGTCATAATATCCCCGAAAGTTTTGAAGAATAGTCCTATTTAATGCATTTAAAGATGTTAAACTGCATTCAGAACAGTTGTCGAGGCCGATGTTAGGCTTCTATGTATTCCTCCTGGGGTGGATAAAGACTGCCATGGGCCCTGAACTGTATGAATATTATAGCTCCTACAAGATTGGGAACCACTTCCTAATATGGTACTAGAATCAAACTTCTTAGAGATTGATGAATATGCCCCTTCTGCCTCCTTCAAAGGTCCTATACAGCTCTTGTGTGTATGTGCGGTCAGCTTCTGGCCGGTGGTGGTGGCCGGCCTGAAGCTGAGCACAGCACGGCTTCTGTTCCCCTGATTGTTTACATGGGGCATGGACTGGAGAGATTGCAGCGCTGGATTCAGAGAGGGCGCCGGGAGGTAATGTTTATGTTTTCATGTTTATTTTTTTCAACCTGCACCATCCGGGCCAGCAAGGGGTTTTTCTGTACCCTCGGATGACCCCTTTAACTGTTAAAAAAAAGTAATGGCGCGTGGAGTGACTAAAAAAGAATATCATAGCATGGACTGAGCAGCTTATAGCAAAAACAGTAAAAGTAAGCCATTTCTAAAAGAAAAAAAGAAATGAAAGAATAATTATTAGTAGGATTTTGCACAAATCGATGCCCATTAAAACTTCTTCTATGTGTTATCCATGGCCTGCTTCCTTTTGAAATCAATTGTTAAAATATTGTTAATGAGACAAGAGGGCTTTGGGGGGAATTACCAGAGCCCCTCCGTACTGTAGCTTCCACTGTTCAAGGAGCACTTCCTTTTCCCACTGTTTTCTAAAACTTTCTCTGCTGCCGTGAGATAACAGCAGACAGGGGAAGTGCTGAGAGAGCAGGGGGAAGTGCACAGTTTAACAACCTGTGAAACTTCAGCTTGGGGTGGCTCTTTAGCATAATTTTAAAAGCTGATTAAAGAAGGAAGGAGGCCATGGATAAGAAATATAATAATATTTCCACAGTCACGGTGCCTGGATCTATGAGTAACTGTCCCTGGTTTATCATGATGGATTTTGATGGTAGATTTGCTTTAAGAAAGAATCCAAACACAAGTTATTCTCATGAACACTGAACTATAGCCCATTTACCAGTAATCACAATTAATATTTCTAAAAGTTGTAAACAGTATTTTAAAAATGTAGCCACAGAAAACAAAAAATACAATGTTCCTAATCTATTTTACTTAACCCATAAATGTTGCTTCCTATATCATAGAGCGGTCAGTGCCTCAGTCAGGAAACACGGGGATAATCCTAGTGAAGTACTCAAATTGCTGGCATTAAAAGAAGAGCAGTGGATTGTTCTGGATGACGTGGTGGTCAAAAATGTTCAGAATGGTATAGTCTCATTTGAAGTGAATGAAAATATTCAGAGGTAAAAACATTTTCCATGGTTATTAATACGTACAATCTGCAAAATTTAAAAAGTTTGGGCCGGATTACAAATTTGCTCCTGTGCCACTTGTCCGAAATTTGTGTTTATAAATATTAGTTCAGGGTTTTTTCTGAGCTTTATTTTATTTGCCGTCAAACCAGTCATAAAAGTAATATATTACTAGTTGTGTTGAGTGCACCAAAACGACAACTCCACCTTCCCGCCATTACCAGCCACAATGTCGCCAGTAGCATTCAGATCCCTGTGGTCATGTTAATAACATGCTGTCCTCTGGATTGGCAACTCAGATTGACCATCAGCTTGTTACTGTTGTTGACAACTGCCATCACTGGTGGGGGGTCAGTAATGAATCCACTTATCACTAGTTACATGTAAAATTAAGAAAAACATTTATGTTACATCATTATACAGAGATCATGTATTAATAGCAATTTTCATGTTTAGATTTTGTTTATGCCATGCCATTCTTTTGTAGTTTTCTATGGGCTTATTTCAAACTTAGTTTTTGGAACATGTTCAGTGTGTAAACCAGGAGAGCTCCCAAGATACATGTTAAAGGGGTATTCCGGGAATATGACCGCCTGGCACAAAAACCCATGATGATATAAATAAATTAATACAACAATACTCAATGTCATTGGTCACAAAACGGAGCTTAAATAGTTTGATTTTATGATACAAAATTTATGGCCTCTCTAAAGTAGGTGGAGTTATCACTAAGATGGCGGCCACTGGAAACTACAAGTTCCATGATCCTTTAGTTCTCAGTAACTCCTCCTCCCTCTTATGCCCTGCCCCCAGTGATGATATAACAGGTTTTCTTGCTCTGTTACCATAGTAATGATGTGTAACTGCCATCACCACAACACTGGCCATTCTGGATGCACCGCAACCAACTGACTACAGCCAAACATAGTGGTGATCACATGACCTGTCCAGGCAGGTGCAGGACATGTGATGTGGACATGTGACCAGCAGCCATCTTCTGTCCTGAGTCTGCTCCGCAACGGACCGCACGGAGGAAATTAACGGACTGATCAAAGGGCCGGTAGCATTTTAATTCTCCATTACAGTCTATGTCACCAGCATTTTTCTGCTAAGAAGAGCAACATTTTAAATAACAACTAATTACACATTAGCTTATATTTTGAGTACACATTTGTATATGAATTATGCTTATTCCTGGAATACCCATTTAAATATTTCAATAGCCTTCTGTTTTAAGATGGAGGCCAATGCAGTAGCCTTTCAGCTTCTGTCTTTTAAGACTGCATACATCAGGAACCCAGGATGGAATAGGGTAGTGGACAACACTAAATTTAGGTCAAAATAGCCCAGAGGAGACCTTCGAAAGTCCTGAAATGGCTCTTGCGTACATGAAAGCATATGTATAGGACTTCATGGATGAAGGTCCTTCTCAGTATAAAATTTAATGGGTGGTTTGGTTGGTCATGGGCCCACTAGAAGACTTGGGCCCTGGGCTACCACCCAGACCGCCTATATTATAATCCACTACTTCTCCCAATACAAGCTTATAATGGAAGATTAAAACAAAGTGTGACCTCAGCCTAAGTTTAGGCAGTTTCTTCACTGTCTTCTTGCATGCTGCAGCAGGTTTTCCATCTGTATTATGTTTTTGTTTAGGAAGAATTTCAGGTCCAGTGTTCAGGCTCACCTGCCTTCCACTAATCCCCATGATTGATGCTGGGCATGTCAACTGTTAAATGTCATGGGAGTGACAATCCTAAGCAAAATGGTGGTATGCACATGCTGCCGGGACTTAAATGTTGCTGGTGGCTTTGCTGGTACCATTAAAAGGGTAACAACCGTGATTGGAGCCAGCACCAATCACAAATGTTACCTGAGGGGATGAGCACTTAGGTTCGGATATGGAGCCTGAACTCAAAACGAGCCTTAGAATGTTTCGGCTGAAACGTTTATAGTAAAAAGTTCCTAGATTTTTGCTATAATATGGCATGTTGATAATTTTTCCTACTTAGTTTACTCCAAATACTGCACACATCCCAGATACTTTCAGGAGACAGCAAACTGATCGTTACTATTTATAATCTCAATCCTTTTCCAGATTTATTGTAGTCCGTCTTTCCTCGGCTATGGACAACAGTCACCTGATCAGTTTTATTCAGAGCCTGGAATATGCTATTTACAGCTCACTTGTCAATGTTGTGTTGTATAGAAGGAACGATAACTGTAACAAAGTGATTGTCGAACTGGTTCCATCCAAAGAGTTAAACTGGGAAATCCCTGCCCTCCTTGAGGCAGGATACACTGGCCCCCCCGAACCATCTGAGCCCATTGTTCTACAAGAAGGAGATCAAATACATTTTAAATTTGGTGGAAACATCACTGCATCAGGTAAAATACATTTCTACAATATATTAATATGTAAATGATCTGTTGAGAGTAAACTGTTTTTATTTTGGGACATGTGTTTTGTGATTTCGGAGTAATCATAGATGTATAAAGGCGGAATTAGAGCTTTAAAACGCTCTCCTCATTGTGATGGTTCATAATTTTACCCAGACACAGGGAAACGCTGGCAGGGCCTTGTAGTTGACCCATCCCATTCCTGATAGTATATATGCTCCTAAATAAGTATCAACACTGCTCTACAGTTTCACCAACTGACCAGGATTAGAATAGGCCAAAAATGCTTTATCAGTGGAGCTCAAACTCTAGGACCCATAAGTAGATATTATGATGGTTCTGTGAATGCTAAGGTCCCTTAATGGTTTCATAGGCACCATCTATTACCCGCAGTCCCCGGGTTATGTACAAGGCTCTATAGGTATGTTCTGCAATAAAAATTAAAAATATTTTGGGTTGACAATGAATAAGGATTAACATTAAAGCTTCATTGCCAAAACTGTACAGCTGATAAATGCACCCTGGGACTAAAGTACAGTAAATTTTTGGCATCCAAAGAAGTCACAGTTGGCAGAGAGGTCGGTTTTTAATTAGGGGTCATCTGTAAGTCTTGTGTCCTTAAGGCAGGGACCGCCTGTAAGTGAAACAATGGTCTCCTAAAATATATTATATAGAATTGGGAGATGGAAGATTGATATTCAATTCTGCACTGCTGAGGTTTTTGGGAGGATGGGTTGTTTTGTGGCTGTGATTAAATCCTCTGTATTTGAAAATGTGTAAAATGTATGTGATTTTATATTTTTCTTTACCCCTGAGGAGGTCACGCATACGTGACGTAACGCATGGGGTTTCCCACCCCTATCCGACCCGCCCTCCCTCCCCGCTCTGATCTGCCTGCACCTCTATTTATTTTTCACAGGTTTACTCACCTTTCATGCATTTTCTCCATTGAGGTATTGTATGCATTAACTTCTTTTTGATCAGGCCATAAAAGCAGTTAAAACACAGAAGAGGTATTGATCAAGGTCCAAATGCACGACGTCACTTAATATGCTGTGACAGCCTGTCATCCTGTCATGTGTTGTTATTGGTCGTCAATTGTACATTCAGTCTGCAATGATATGTTCATTCTCATGTTATGCATGCTGCCACCTAGTGGTCAAAGTTTTTATTGTTTGATCATTTGCTTGCTGTATCTTTACACTAACTATCCCATCATGCACTGTTGTCCAGTTTCTCCTCCTCTTGACATCACTTCCTCCTTCTTCATGCTGTCCTCCATTTGTGACTGTAGCAGACATATTCATCCTCACTGGGCAGTAGCAATGTGTTTTGACCGCATGGCATGTCATTTCTAAGGTAAAGCAATTAAACTGAACCTAAAGCACATCCATTGCATCCTTCCTTCATGCAAATGGCAACGCTGTGGAATGAATGTCAGTGAGTTCTACTATCTACCATCCAGTTTATACGGAGACTGCACTCACAACCTATCAGGGTCTTCTCCGATGTATATCTGTGGCAGAATACTTAAAATACCAGGACAGAAATTGACACAATGGAATTTACTTATTAGCCTCAATATAAAAATTCCCAACCAGCTACAATTACCGGCAATACAATTAAACAACTCTGACAAAAAATTTAGTAAATTTATCTGAATGTTGTTTGCTCAAGAATGCACATTTTGAGGTCAGCTTCCTTAAAAAGGTGTAAAAATCAACCCAAAAAGTCATATTTCAGGACACCTGGTTCTTTGCATTTGTTTATCCTCAGGTTTGTGACTCTGTTAACCCTTTCACGCGCTGAGCCCTCTCCATAGCTGGTAAGTCTTTGCTGCATATTGCAGCAAAGGCTTACCGGTAGCACCCGCGATCAGTGCTAGCACCGATCGCGGGTGTTTTCACCTCGATTGCCGCCGGCAATGCTGCCGGCGGCTTCAAAAGGATGGCGGCGCGTGGGCGCCGCCATCTTTTCGAGGATCGCCGCTCCCCGTGACGTCATCGGGGAGCGGCGATCCGTCGCCATGGTAACCTCAGGTCTTGCGAAGACCCGAGGCTACTTCGGGTTAACCCATGCATTACAATGTGCTATTAGCACATTGTAATGTATGAGTAGTAAAATCCCCATATACTGCCATACTGTAGTATGGCAGTATATGATAGGATCGTGCAGACCCCCTAGGGTTAAAGTACCCTAGGGAGTCTGAAAAGTACTAAAAATAAAAATAAAAAACTCAAATCACCCCCCTTTCCCTAGAACTGATATAAATACAAATAAACAGTAAAAATCATAAACACATTAGGTATCGCCGCGTCCGAAAATGCCCGATCTATCAAAATATGATAACGGTTTTTCACTGCGTTTAATCCCGTAACGCAAAATCGCGCTGAAAGTCGAAATTGGCACTTTTTTTGTCATTTAAAAAAATAAAAAAATTCTATAAAAAGTGATCACAAGGTCGAACAGTCCTAAAATTGATAACATTGTAAACGTCATCAAAATCCGCAAAAAACGACACCACCCACAGCTCAGTACACCAAAGTATAAAAAAGTTATTAGCGCCAGAAGATGGCAAAATCCCAAAAAAAATTTTTGTACAGGAGGTTTTAATTTTTTTAAATGTATGAAAACATTATAAAACCTATACAAATTTGGTATCCCCGTAATCGTACCGACCCAAAGAATAAAGTAGACATGTCATTTGGGGCATATATTGAAATCCGTAAGATCCAAGCCCACAAGAAGGCGGCACAAATGCTTTTTTTTACCAATTTCACTGCATTTGGAATTTTTTTCCCGCTTCCTAGTACACGGCATGGAATATTCAATACCATCTCTATGAAGTGCAATTTGTTACGCAGAAAATAAGCCGTCACACAGCTCTGTACATGGAAAAATAAAAAAGTTATGGATTTTTGATCATGGGGAGTAAAAAATGAAAATGAAAAAACAAAAAAGGGCCAAGTCCTGAAAGGGTTAAAGTTGATTTTTTTAAGGCTTACATTTAATTTAGAGCTTCATTATATTTCTTGAAGTGTGAAAGCTTTTTGTAGTTTGTACTTGTCCTCAGGAAGATAGGAGGTGCCTCATTAATTGGATCTTCATTGATTTGTTCTTTATGTCATGTCTTCTCTACAACATCCATATAACTGAAGGTCCCTACATCAATTTTCTTATTGTTTTCTCACCTTTAGATAGTACAGAGTGTGGGAAGACATTCAAACTCACATTTCATTCACAAAAAATGCAGAAAAAGTACTTAGACATCAGTGTTGTGGATGAGTTTGGAAACTACAGTTCTCCACATTATAAAGGGACTGTCGCCTTCTATAAAATATCTAAAGACCAAGTCATGGGAAGTTACACGTCAGGACTGTCGACAGAGAACTTTATACAGCAGAGACCTCCAGTATGCAAGCTGTCAATAACTCTTCCAAAGGTATCAGTTTCCTGTTTTGTTGAAATAACATGGACTACATAATATTAGGGTTGTATTGTATTAAATATAAGGAAGAGTGCTTTTTATTACTAGCAGTGCATAGGTTTTATATTTTCACTCTGAAGAGTTGGGATAGGTTCGTGTCCTAGGATGCAAGAGCTGTTGGTTGGGAGCAGAGATGAATGGTTAGCACGGAGCAGTATGAGAAAGTCGTGGACATCAGGGTATCACACAGTGTAGGGCATGAACCACATATGTTACCACCGGTAGTGATACTCCCATAGCCGGTACATAATGCATCTACGCGAGGCGTCTGATTCTACGCCAGGTCTGGAGGCTTCCATTCCACATCCATTTTGTGTAGGGAGGAAAGATTTAGCAATTTCTGTCTCTTATGACTTTTAAGCGGCTTGTACACCAGAAAACTGTCAAACAAACCATGATAAAACCCTTTATGTTTTTTAATATTTACATGGTTCTTGATGAATATTGGCCCACTCCTCTTTGTAACATTTCTTGCCAATTTGTGGACATTCATTACGCAGAGCTCCCATGATATTGATATTGGGTTATCACCAAATTCAGCAGATAAGGTCTAACCCTAGAAATACTTGATACTTGTCACTGTTTTGGGAAACTTAAGGAGCACTTCTATTGGGTTGAGGTTGGGGCAGGTACATTGCAACACCTAAATATTTTTCTTTTTACTTATTGCTACAAGCCTAAATCATTACTCCTCCACCACTGGCTGGTATGAGGTGATAGGCTGTGATTGTTATTGCTAAATACTGTAACTATACTAAACACCTTCTGTATTGTCTGTCCATAGACCATTGTTCTAGAGGACTTCAGGTTTATTTAGATGTAACTTTGAAAACTCAAGACGTGCAGACTAGAGATGAGCGAGCACTAAAATGCTCGGGTGCTCGTTATTCGAGATGAACTTTTCCTGATGCTCGAGTGCTCGTCTCGAATAACGAGCCCCATTGAAGTCAATGGGAGACTCGAGCATTTTTCAAAGGGACCATGGTTCGGGAATAAAATGTGTTAATTAATTGAAAAAGAATGTCTTCTGATAAGTTAGCAGATGTATGCAAACATCTGCAATCTATTCTTCACTGTTCCGCGCGTATATTATCTCCCGACAAGTTAGCAGATGTGAAGAACAGTGAAGAATAGAATAAAAACAGTGAACACAAGATCATTTAAGTGAAAAACACAGTGAAGAATAGATTGCAGATGTTCAGCACATCTGCTTACTTGTCGGGAGATACGCTGTCCCGGGATCCGCTGCTCTTCTTCCACTGAAGTCTCCCCGATGTCTCCGTGCCGCTGCCCGATGTCACCGTGCCCCGATGTCACCGTGCCCCGATGTCACCGTGCCCCGATGTCTCCGTGCCCCGATGTCTCCGTGCCCCGATGTCTCCGTGCCCCGATGTCTCCGTGCCCCGATGTCTCCGTGCCCCGATGTCTCCGTGCCCCTATGTCTCCGTGCCCCTATGTCTCCGTGCCCCTATGTCTCCGTGCCCCGATGTCTCCGTGCCCCGATGTCTCCGTGCCCAGATGTCTCCGTGCCCCGATGTCTCCGTGCCCCTATGTCTCCGTGCCCGTGCCCCCGATGTCTCCGTGCCCCCGATGTTCTCCGTTGCCCCCATGTCTCCGTGCCCCTCGACCCTATGTCTCCGTGCCCTATGTCTCCGTGCGCCCCCTATGTCTCTACGTGCCCCGATGTCTCCGTGCCCCGATGTCTCCGTGCCCTAAGTGCTCCGTGCCCCGTTATGCCTCCGTGCCCAGTCTCCGCCCCTACGTCTCCGTGCCCCGATGTATCCGTCGCCCCGATTGTCCAGTGGCCACTCTGCCCGATGTCTCTGTGCTGCTCCCCGGTGTCTCTGTGCTGCTCCCCGGTGTCTCTGTCCTGCTCACCGTGTTCTTCAATGTGTTCTTCACACATATATATTGTTCTTCACATGCTATTTTGTTTGCACCGTTCCGCGCGTATCTTCCGACAAGTAAGCAGATGTGCCGAACATCTGTAATCTATTCTTCACTGTGTTCTTTACTGTGTTTTTCACTTAAATGATCCTGTGTTCACTGTGTTCACTGTTTTTATTCTATTCTTCATTGTTCTTCACTGTATTTTTTTAATTAAATGCTCGATCTCGAGCAGGGGAAATACTCGTCCGAGCAACGAGCCGTTTCGAGTACCTTAATACTCGAACGAGCATCAAGCTCGGACGAGTATACTCGCTCATCTCTAGTGCAGACATGTTTTTTTTTTTTTTAGAAAGAATAGGCTTTCTTCTATCAAAGTTTCCAAACATATCATATATGTTCATTCTTTTCCTTAATGTACTGTCATTCACTAAAACCATCCTATGTCCTCTCATGGGAAGATTATCAACCGTCTTTCCACTTATAAAACTTTCTTTACAACCATCAAATTTTCTGAAAATGTTCTTAAATACTTTCTATAATATTGCACAGCGTTGATTACTCTTCCTTGGTATTGTGTCTACACACACTTAATCATCCAGATAAATAAATTGATGAAACATTTGTTTTTAAAGAAGTGGTTACACTTGCTTGTGATCAACTACACAAGGTGATTTGATAAGCAGCACAATACCTCCCGATTCCTATCAAAGCAGTAAGGGTGTACTTACTTCTTTACATACTGCTTCTTTATTGTTGTTGTTGCAATCATTGGAATCCTTTGTCATAAGAAACCATGAGGATTTGTTTTAAACTCTACTCTTTATCTTGTAATGTCAGGTGGAGAAAAATATCAGCCGGCCATCAAGTACAAAACTGTTATCAGTAGGTCCTGGAGGTAAGTTGTTTTGATAAAAAAAAAAGATCTGACATATCTCCTGTCTTTTTTGTACTCGTATTTGTGATGTCTTCTGTTAGTGGTGCTGAGTCGAGAGGAAGACAAAGGTTAAAGCTTTGAATAGCTTCTCAGACAACTCTTTAACTAACTATAAAGCCTTCTTGAGACTGGCATACACTGCCAGATATTTGGTTATATGTCTGTCGTTCACTCTGTTTGGTTTCTGTATTCCTGACTCTTATTAACTGTCTCTTGCATTATGATTTTGTACTGCCCTTATAAATGGTTGTGGATTCAGTTTGAAATTAGTAACAAGCAACACAGATTTTAAAAATAGAAGTGTTAATACTTGATATCTTAATGAAAGAACAAAATGCAAAGTGTATAAACAAACAGAAATGAAAAAAAAAAAAATCTTGATCACTCTTTTCCATCAAAGAAATCTGAAATTCTGGGTAACCCGGCAGGGACGTTGTTTCAAACATCTTGGAAAACTAATAACAGATGGTGTGAGGATGTGAGCTAGTTCAAATTCTTCTGTCTCTTCTTGTTGTTTCACATATATTTGATGATATTAAAATCAGGGACTCGGACGCACATCAAATGTTGATTTCTATTCATTCATTTTTATTTTCTCTGTATTTCTTTACAGATATGTTGTGGGACAGTGTTCTAAAATGGGTGTCTCATGAACTTTCAGAAGAAGATGTCTCAGAGCTGTTACTTTCTCTTCCCATCCATCGCAGTACAATCCAGCTGGTGAGACTGAAAAGCCCTGATAACTTGACTAATCAGGTCTATGAATTACTGAGTCTTTGGAAGAAAAGGCTCCCCACCTCAACAGATAAGTTCCGACTTCTAGCGCGACATCTGCATAAGAGTGGGAGAAGTGATCTAGTGGAACAGATGAAAGTGAAATGGGCCCCAAACATGCGGGGAATAGCAACTCTGTAAATCTTCCCGTCTTTATTACAGGGAACCTGTCAGCAGTTCTGAACATGCAAACCTGCAAACAGTGCTGAGTAGAAGTCCTGGAGAGCTGTGTAACTATACCTTTGTGTGTGTTGTTACTAGAAGTAGGTCTGTGAAAAATGTATTTTTATGTGGCTGGATTTCCAAAAAAAGAGATAGCGATTCAGTTCACCATTCAGAAGATTACACAAGGACTGAGGAGTGGCGAGGTCAGAGGCACGGAGGAAGAAAAAAGCACTTGGTAGTTCCATGTAGACGGAAACCTCTCCTTGGTAGTAACATGGTGTTCGGTCCGAAATGTGTCAACTCCTTTTCTTCTGCACAATGTTTTTCTATTTTAATCATACTAGAATAAAGCTTCTATGTTTTTTATCTTGGTCTTGCTGGAGAACTGCTATTTTTCTATGTTGCTGGACTTCCATCTTTGGTGCAGGGGTATGTGACCTGTCTTCACTGAACACAGCAAAACCTTTTCCCCCTGCCCTGAGTCACTCCTGTAGCAAGTTTCTCTTCAGTGATAAGATCTCTCATACCAGTGCTCCGAAACCACCTACAATCTTGGGTCCTGGAACATAAATAATTTTTTTTCACAGTCCTGCAGCTACTAACAAACGCACAAAGTTATGGTTACACAAATCTCCAGGGCTCTTACTTAACACAGTCTGAAGCTTTGTTTAGTCACCCTGCTGACAGATTCCCTTTAAGAAACTATCCAATACTTGATATGTACAGTATTTATCACCAGCAGTAACAAAATAATTCTGTATATTTTTTCTAATTACATTGTGTTAATAGTTAATTAATAATAAAAAAAATGTCTGTAACTGTTTAATAGTAAGTACCATAAGAAATGTAAAGTTATATACATAGTATATAGCTTACGACATTTCTAAAAATCTTATCTTAGTGGTAAAACACACAACACCCTACAAGAATATGTATGTAATGGTTTCAAAACCACATTTATTTTTTCAAGGCAGATAAACCGGTACACGTAGACACGCCGGACTCAGGCTAGTGGTACACAGGTCTCAGGATCTAGCTGGGAATACCCAGGGATAGATATAGGGCACAGTCATCCCTGGATCACCAGATCATGCGTTCCAGATCAGGACTAGAGATGAGAATTAAGTTTGAGTCTGGGCCGGGGTTCAGGTGCATCCCCTACCAACTAGCCATGGCTGTAATTGGCCAGGGGAACACCCCCAACTAGAGATGAGTGAGCACTTAAATGCTCGAGTGCTCGTTATTCGAGTCGAACTTTTCCGGATGAACGAAGTCAATGGGAGACTCAAGTATTTTTCAAGGGGACCAAGGCTCTGCACAGGGAAGCTTGGCCAAACACCTGGGAACCTCAGAAAAGGATGGAAACACCACGGAAATGGACAGGAAACAGCAGGGGCAGCATGCATGGATGCCTCTGAGGCTGCCTAATCGCACCATTATGCCAAAATTATGGGCAACAGCATGACGATGACACTAATGTGAACAAAAAAACTTATTAGATTACGCCACACGTGACGTACAGTATGCTTCACCGGCAGAGAGAATGTGGATTGGGATTTCTGGAGACTAGCTTGCTAAACAGTAGCAGGCAGACTCAGCTAGATGAAATTGCATTTGCACCAAAAGGTTTTGTGCTGTGACTTTCACTTTAAAAAAAAAAATAAAAATTCGGCAGACTGTGCCTAATTCAATCAAACCCCCAATAAATTGGCGCACTTAGCTGTTCAAAATGGATATGTGTGTCACTAAGAGCCAAAAATAATGTTTGCAAGTCTTCCTGCAAATTCGTCACAATATGGTAGTAGCTGCACTACTAGTGCCAGCAAGCCCAGCCACAAGCAAAAAAATAAAATAATGCAACCCAAGGGCTGTTGAGTTCTTGTAGAATCACTCCTGCCTAACACTAATCTAATATAACACCCTAACGCTATCCCTGACCAGCAGCAGCTCTATCCCTAGCGGCAACCAGACAGAGAATGATCCGAGCAGCGTGGGCAGGGGCTAGTCTATTCCAGGGTCACCTGATCTGGCCAGCCAACCACTGCTATCGACATGTAAGGGTACCACGTCATGCTGGGTGGAGTGCAGAGTCTCCTGGCTTGTGATTGGCTCTGTTTCTGGCCGCCAAAAATCAAAACGGCGGGAGATGCAATTTTAGAGAGCTGGCGAAATACTTGTCCGAGCACTGAGCAGTTTCGAGTACGCTAATGTTCGAATGAGCATCGAGCTCAGACGAGTATGTTCGCTCATCTCTACCCCCAACCAATCACAGCCATGGCTAGTAAGTAAGGGCATAAATTTTCCAGATTGGTTGCACAGCCACCAATCCGGCAATATGTCCAGGTCGGGAGAACTGCAGTCACTAATTTGTCTGCTTTGCCAGCTTTCCTAAGCACGAAAGGAAAGGACATGCTTTCCTGCAAGCACCCCAGTCTTCACCAGAGCCTGCTGCAAAGCGGGATGGGTTTTACAGGACACTTAACCAGTAGGGAAGCAGCAGATGGTGAAAACTCGACTAATGGTGACTGGTACAAGGTCCGGGCTGAGGACAAGCAAATGGCAGAGCATGACTCAGAGGCAGGAACATGTTGCGGAGCAGTGGTCTGAAACACACAAGTGCACAGAGCAAATGGAGCAGACAGAGGGCTGGAGCATGCGGTAAAGACCTCATACTTGAGCAAAGACTAAGGAAACACATTTATAGCCCATCCCACAGAGTAGATTCCGTGACCCCAAGAGAAATTTGGAGGATATAGCTGCAGTGCAGAGCACCAGCCACCAGAGGGAGTGCAGGGAACAATCTGCATATTCGCCACCAGTGGGAGTCAGAATGCAGAATCATGATAGCAAGAAATCTGCATACTTGCCACCAGAGGGAGATAGAATACAAAAACAGCAGAATCATGACAGAATCCCATTCATCTCTAGTTAGGACACAGGCTACAGTTCACTCAGGGTTACTGGGTTGTCGTATCAGGGCAAGGCTCATAGTCAGTCATGGGTAACCGGCAGGCGTACCACAAGACTGAACAATACCAATTCAGGCATAGGTACAGAGAGTCAGAAACATATAGGTGTACCATGAGTATCAGCAGTCCAAGGTTCGGCAGAGATTCACAGAAAGTGTAACACACATGGAGTCACCTGATCAGCAGCCATATATGAAGCCCCAGAATGCCGCCCCCAGCAGCTGACTGTCAGGCCCTGCATATTTCACCCCACAGGTGATACATATGAACCACCATGCTTTCCAGGGATACTGAAGGGCAGCTTAAGGGTGCAACCAGAGTCCATACAGAGGATACTAACAATATGTATTTTAGTTGAAACCTGCATCATAAAGTCCATTGTATGACTGAGTATAGAACAAAATATTGTAGCTGCATTCATGATGTCAATCATGATCTCAAGGCATGGGAGATTTGCACCAGGTCCTAATAATAAGTTGCTATACAAACACATATACATACATACAATATTTTCTTTAACCAGCTTCGGTCCCAGTTTATTAAGTAACATAAACTTTGTTAATGGAGTAAACTTCCATGGCAGTTTACTCCCTTCAACTTTGTGGTCAATGATGATAGTGGCATCTACGGAGTTAGACAGTGGGGTGAACTAGGTTGGAATGGCAACTGGATGCATGATAATGGCCTCAGTGTCCACCATTTGAGCCTATTAGACCCAGCCAGTGGTACAAAAATATTGCAGCTTATTATTTGAATTTTCATGGTATCACCCAAGTGGGACATAAAAAGTGTTAAACAAATTTTTCTAAAAAAAAAATAAAAATAAAACAATTTCCCTTATTAATGTATTGATTCAATTAAAAAAATAGAAAAATTAAATTTAAAAGGCCTCACTAAATGGGTATCACGAACTTGGTAACAATTCAGACTAAAATGATATGCTATTATTTTACCTGTACAGAGAGAATTATATAGAATTTAAAAAAAACCCTCCAAATATGAAATTTCTTGACTTTACATTTTAATAATGGTAGATTTCTAGCACTAATGTGCCAGTTTCTTTATGTACTAAGTGGAACTGTTTTTAAGTGCATAAAGAAACAGCACACTTACAAAGAAAAATACTTTTAAAATTTATGTTAATTAGATGTCACCTGAGTGGCTCTCGGCATTGCCGGCTTTTAATTTATGCATTCCCCAAAATGCAATTGTACCTCCTGCTTCTGTCTGAGGAGTTAGAAGAGAGCTCACAACCCCCTCTCTAAACCCCGCCTCTTTTAACATCACCTGCTGTGTCCTAGCTCCTCGGGCTGGTGCAAGAGGTACAATTACATTGGGGGTGTGTAAATAAATTAAAACCCGGCAATGCCGAGATGCCCTTAGCTGACCTCTGGCTAATTTACAGATTTTTGTAGAAGTCTTTTTCGTGAAACTTGCCACTACTTTACACACTAAAAAAAATTCCACTTAGTGCATAAAGTGCAGGCATGTAAGTGCTGGACATCAGTGAAATTTTAAGAAAAAAAATGAAACAAGCACACAAAAATGAAATCTCATTCAAGATTTTTTTCCGTAGAAAAATTTGCGAAATGTAAAAAAAATAAAATAAACATAATTGGTGTCTTTGTTGCCATGCTGAACTACAGAAAATTTTTAGCATGTTAGCATATGTAAATGAAGTAAGAGAAAATAAAAAGTTATATAAAAAAAGACAGCTTTTTAGTTTGATTCTCCAGCCAATGTTAATAAATGTTGTGTTTTGTGATCAATTACCTATGTGGTATGTGCCGAGCATGTACCAGCGTGCGCCGAAGCTGCTTCTGATATAAAGATTACTAAAGTGTTTAAAAGCATTACAGCGGTTTATGAACATAACGAGGATATGCTCCGGCACCAGCTCACCCTGAGCTGGTGCACGGTATTTGCTGCTTAGAAGTACTATTGGAAAGTGTTAGGTTTCCTTTAAAGCGTTATTCCCACAAAGACAAGTTCTTAAATATACTCAGATTAACAAAATAACACATTCTCTTAATCACTGTTATTAGCAAAAATACAGCATTTCACAGATAAAAGTCCAACCTTTTTCTATCAGTCCTGCTGTACACAATTTCAGTTGCCCCTGGTTCCCGACCTTGTATCTTCCGACTTTAGGGTAGGCAGCCATATTGCCTTACACTATGGAGCTGAGCTTCTCTTTACTTCTGCTTTCTGTAGCAGCCTCTCCCCCTGCATCCGAGGACAACCTCACACTGATTCACACTGTGTTCCAACCCCAAAAGCAGCAGCAAGAGGAGAGCTACAAGCTACAGGCAGATAAGTTTTATATCCATGGAGGGGGAAGAAGGCACAGCAGATCAGTTAGTATGAGAGCAGAGATGTAGCAGGGCTGACTTTGTCATTGGGGCAAATTTACTAAGGGCGTTTTGCGATTAATAATATATTGTAGCTGTGATGAGGGAGATTCACTTTCCTTATATTGTTCTGTTCATTAAGTCATCCATATCCCTTACCTAACCCCAGCCTCATCGTAATTAGCCTAATGGAGCTAGCTACAGTGTTACCTATAGTGGGCCAAGCTTCAAAGCACTTCCCCACCCGCAGTGACTCTCAAAGGCTTCCCTCCATTTCTTAAACAGGAAACAATGAGTCATAAAAACTCTTAGACCAATATTTTGATTAGGGGCAATTCCGGAGTTATTTTCCATCTCAGCCCAAAGGCAAATACATTTTTGGAACCTGTATCACCAGGGTATCATATAAAATGGGTCAGACTTAGTATCAATGCGCTCCAGGGATTCCCATGGATCCAATGATATCAGAACCCTGACCCTACGACTTCCCCTTGAGAAGTTATACCTTCTCCATGGTTCTGGACTTAATACCAGGTAGGAGGGTCCTATGAGCCCTCCTGGGGGTGTGAAGGGGTGTGTCTGCACCTAATATAATCAGAGCCCCCCTGATCCTTTTGTCTTTCTTGGGAAACCTGTTACCATCACCAAGTGCAGGAAGGATCCTTAAGTGCGGCCTATGAGTTTCCATTAGGCCCATACACAAGGTAACTGACATACAAATTGCTGATACTTGTAGTTCTAACCTTGTATTTTGTACAATGTTTAGCTGTATATATATATATATATATATATATATATATATATATTTATTTGTGTGTACTGTTTGTTTAGTGTGTCCTTAAGGCGATTAAATATAAAATTTAACCAGTGTTACTCTTTTATCTCGATACACGAACCCCGTCTGTGTCTCGGTTGTATACATGCTACTGGGTTGGTTCCTCACACTATATAATCCCATTACACACCGGGCTTATATTAAAGGAGAATTGGTGGCAGCTTATTTGGTTTGATAAGGTTCTGTTTTACTGAGGCTAGAGAAAGGTGCTTTAAGCCATTCAGGGATGTGATTTATTGTTGTACCATATCCGGAAGTTGGGTGAACAACTTTAAATCACTTCCTGCTCCTCACAGAACCTGTGCATTCTGGAGGTGTCTAAGGATATTTCACCTTCCCAGCCTCTAGGCCTGACCTGACTCTCCTATCCCCACAAATCCTGTACACATCAGACACTGCTATACAGGGTTACCTGTGCTGTCAATGTTAAAGAAGGTCATTGTCTTGTTGCACCAACCGTAGGTAAAGTCTCCTACCCTGGGGGCATCCTGGTCAGCCCTATAGTTACAGTGATAGTCATGGTTGGGGTGTCCCTGAGCATACAGTCAGTCAGAAGAAACCAGCTAGCAAGAAGAATAGGTTTGTAATAGAAAGCGTGGAAGCTTGCTGACTTCCCTCTAGCTGCACAGACGTGGCACTGGTCAGCAGGACTTGGAAAGAACCGTCGTAGCGAGGCTCCAGACTCTCTCTTTGGGGTGTCTCTTTACCACCCGTCGTTTCCAGGCTTCAGGTTATGCGTCCTGAGGTCTCTGTCTGGATCTGAAAAAGGAATCAGAAACACTTTTGCCGACCTTTTTCAAGGCCTGGCTCAACTGTGTGGCATGTTCCACGTGGTTTCCTGCCGTCAATTATAGGGTCTGTGGGAAGTAGGGGCCTTGTCTGGGTGCACAGCCAAAAAGTACTTCAAAGGGGGACAATCCCATCTTTCTGGTGGGTGTGGTCCTAACTGAATGATGGTCAGCAGGAAAGCACTCGCGCCATGGTTTCCCTGTTTCTTCCATGGCCTCCTGGATCTCTAACTTAAGAGTGCCATATAAAGTATCTCAAACGCACCACCAACTTGGGAAGGGCAAGGGGTATGCAGGGCCTGTTCTACACCCAGGAGGGACAAGGTTTCAGGTCTTTACCTGTCCAGTGAAGTGGGTTCTGCGACCGGACTCTATGGTCTCTGGAAGTCCAAACCTGCAGAAAAAATCTCACTCACCAACTTCTTGGCTGCAGCTCTGGCAGTAGCCTTGGTCACGGGAGAAGCTTCTGGCCACCCTGGAAAGAGATCAATGCACACAAGCACGTACTCCTACGTACCACTTTTTGGTAGCTGGATAAAATCCATCTGCAGTCTCTGGAAGGGATACAGCAGCTTAGGTGTCACCTTCTGTGGGGACTTTACCACCTTACCCGGGTTGTGGCGGGCACAGACTATAAAGGCTTTCACTAGTCTAGTGACAGGGGTAGTAACGCCCGGGGTAAACCACTGGTGGTTTATGAGCACTAGTATGGCCATTTTGGATATGTGTGTGTGTCCGTGGCCTACTTGACTTACTGTCGGGTGCAGGGCTCCGGGCAGGCACACTCTCTCTCCCAGCATCCAGGTCCCATCGGCATCTGGGCTCCAGCTTTCCTCCACTCTTCCTTCACTTCTGATGACACTCGGGCCACCAGGGACTGGAACACCTGTGGATCAAACTTTTAGCTCAGAACTCACCGCTGAGACTTCAGGATAGTCTCTGGGTTCCATCTGTGCAGCTGCCTTCGCCATCCCGTCGGCCACATACTTGCCCTTGGCTTGTGGAGTTACCAAATTGTGTGTGGTTTAACTTTTACTATCCTCACCTCTTGTGGAAGTAGGAGAGCATCCATGAGCTCTTTAACCAGCGTGCCATGCTTAACGGGGGTCCCTGTAGAGGTGAGGAAATCTCTAGCCTTCCATATGGGTTCATAGTCGTGTTAAGACCCCAGACCTATACCTTGAGTATAGATGTTTGCCCTTTTACCTTCCACCAGCTGTAGCACTTCCCTGAGTGCCATCACTTCACCTCCTGCGCTGACCTGTGTGGAGGGAGTGGTTCTGCTTGTACTACCTCATGTGCGCCACTAACCACTGTATATCCAGCATAGAACCGTCTGTCTTCTCCTGCAGACCTGGAGCCATCTATGAGAAAAAAAAACTCAACATCTGGGTTAATCACCCTTCTCTCCCCCCCTCTCTGAATCCTGGCAGACTGGTGACAGAACGGCAGGATTCAGGGCTGTGCGCCTTATCAGTGACCCCTGGGGCATCAGGAGTCCACACTGGAGTCTGAGCTGTCTGGCCTTTGCTCAGATGCTTGGGCTGTACTTGGGTGAGGACACTGTGCAAGGTATGTGGGGTTTGCACAATAACTGAGTGATCTAGGATCTGGGATCAACTCACTGGCCTTGCTGAGCAGATTGCTGGCTGCAGCTACTGACACATGAGGGGCTCCCCTCAAGACTGAGTCTAACCGGGCCTAATAGTGGGCCACTGGGGAGGTCACTACGTTCCTGGGCTAAGACACCTGTGGCCTAGATACTCAGTACAAAATAAAATAAAAGGTCTGGTTCAATAGGATGAGCCTAGGGCCAGGGCAGACAGGATTTACCAGCTTAAGAATATGGAATGCATCAATTGCCTCCTGACTAAGGGCAAATGGGGAAGAGGCAATGCAGTCAGAAAGGGGCAACATAAGGCTGGGGGCAGCAGACCTTTATCCTAGGCCTGCAGGAGCTGGCCAGTCCTAGAATCATGTGAAGAGGCTTAGGGCCTCAGGGCAGGGGCATATTCTGGATTGCCAGCTTTCTTTCCTCTGTCAGGTGTCTGCCTGTGGCTGAGAAGCAGTAGCCTAGGAGGACCACCTTCTCCTGGCAGTACCGGAGTTTGTCTCTGGGAACTTTGCAACCCTTCTGGAACAGAAAACATATAAGGTCAATAAATGCATCCTGGCAAACAAAAACAGTAGGTCATCCGCATACTGAAAAGGAGAACATCCAGTAAGGGGCTAGTCTGCCAGTCTACTCCCTGTAGGGCCGTGGGGTATTGGCTGGGTGAGTTTTACCCCCCTTGTGGGAATCTGCATCAGGTATACTGGAATACTGAACTGGTAAAGGCAAATAAGTCCTGGCAATCTTCATGCAGGGGCACAGAGAGGAAAACATTTGCCAAATCAATAACAGTGAATAATATGTCACCCTGGGGACTGCTGCCAGTTTGGGCTAGGGACCACTGGGCTTCAGTACACTCATTGGCAGCTTGGAGGTCATGGACCATGCTACATGTATCCAGCTGTTCTTTCTGAGTCTTTTCTTGACCGGAAATGGGCTAAAATCATCATCGGACTAGCAGGGGAGAGTTCTACAATGAAAGGCGATAACTCTGTTTGGGGGGGCTGTTCAGAAGGGGGACTGTTCTCGCTAACATCCTTGTCCGTAACCACCCCTTGTCCTGCCCTGTTGGGGCCATCTCCGCCACTCACTACAGTAATGTCGCCTCCCCGCAACGCCCACTTGGGTCGGTCGGTTGAGACTTCCGGATGATGTTGTCAATCTCACTTCGGCGTGGTCTGTGAAACATCCTCTATTCCCTCTGTACGTCAATGTGTCAGAGTCCCTCCACCACATCTCCAGCCCAGTGTTCTATGCTTCCTATAAAGTTCTGGCCAGACTCCAACGTCTCAATAAAATCCAGGTACACTTAAGATGGTTTTTAATCAAAAAGGAACAAAAGTCAGTCATAGGCTCTGTAATACAGTTGGGGGGCTCATTCTTGCTTAGTCTGTTCATGGGGTACACAGGAGGACATCACATCATACTGTATTCTTGTTCCACAATCAAATAAATTCCTTCAAGTCTTTTTTAGATTGTCAGGGAGAAGTCTAAATGCAGCGATCTACCCCTCCCAAAAGTAAATGTTCTCACTAGCCTGTAAACCACGAGATAACAGAAGACAGATTCCAAGCAACTCAATATGGAGAAATTCAGTTTTCCGTGAACATCAAGGTCACTATCGTCTCTCTCGTAGATAAGACAGACACAGCATTCAGGCAAGGCCTTAGACATGTCAGTTCTTCACAAAACAAAACGCAGCTCCAGCAGCCCCCACCCTTTTGTTAACCCCTTAAATGCCAGAAAGCAGGTACCGGAGACATTGTAACACTTTTTATAGTAATTTTTCTCTAATTGTCCGGATCAATAAATTTTAATAATACTCAAACAAACAACATCCCTCACTCCAAGACCCCTAGCAGACGCCCCAAGCATGGTCAGCTGTTATCCTACAAAGCCCCACAACAGCTTTTATGGCTGCCAACAGCAATAAACTTTCAGGGACTTGAAGGGAATATAACTTAAAATGGCCGCCACTGAAGAATGGTAGGGCGTGTCATCTTCTCTAACCACCAGATACAGGGGTGGAGTCTGGATTACAGGGGCCATTTTTCACTCCAAGGAAAATATAAAAAAAATCTTTTTCTCAAATTCTTTCCACATCAAAAACTTTGAAAAGTCCCTTATCGCCTGTCTCTTTCTTCAATGGGCACTCAGAAGAATCCCAGTCACTCTGTCCTGGTCCGTTCGTCAAAGTCAGAGGCTATAAGTGTCTGTTTCCAAATCTGATCAAGTTTTCTCACTTGTACAATCATCAGATCATCTGACACATCCCAAAACCTTCAAACCTTCAATATTACTTTTCATTTCAACACAAAACTACCAGCCCTTATGTCCGACCATGTCAACTTGCACTTTTCCATCAGTCCTACTTAACTCAACAACCTGTCTCTGTGCATCTTTCCCCTTCATGTGGGACACAATCTTCCTTCTTGCCTGCAATGCACTTGGCTCAATTCCAATTCACTACTCATCATAAGTGTCCATAACCACAATACTGTCAAAGGAACCTGTCCCCACAGACTCAAGAGGGTCTCACAACGGATGCCGACACCTCAATTTACTGACCCCAAAGAAACTAGACACCTGAGTCTTCCACAAAGGACCCTAGACTAAGTCACTGCCTGACTGGACTGACTCTAAACTAAGTCACTGCCCTCAGACTGACCCTGCAGGTCCACAAGGGACTCTACACTAGATCACTGCCTGACTAGACTGACGCTAGAATAAGTCACTGCCCTCAGACTGACCCTGTAGGTCCACAAGGGACTCTACACTAGATCACTGCCTGACTGGACTGACTCTCAGGTCACTGTCCTCAGACTGACTCTGCAAGTCGCTCTCCTTCAGACTCGACTAGTTCTTAGTCATACGAGACCGCTCAGACTCCCAAAGAAAGTTTGTGGGCAACCCTTAATGACAAAACTGTATCATTGACACTATGACAATCACAACAGAATATCTCCCACTCTAGCATTGCAGACATCTAAGGGTTACTACTTCCCGTCTCACAGCTTCAGCTAACACCACAGACTGTCTGACCATCCGTCACTGTCCAGTCTCTGTCCAGTCTCTGTCCATCACCTTACAAAGTGGTTCTTTGCCAAAAACTCTGAGCTTAGGTTACAGTGAACAACAGTGGCAAATACATAACACAGAGACAGTCTTACCCGGTCCGTCCAACCAGTGAACCAGAAGTGACATTTCAAGGTAGACAACAAAAATTAGTATCTTACCCTGAGAGCGCTCTGGTCAGTTCTGTTCACTAAGCCGGCGGGGACCCTTCACGGAGGCTGTCTCGGTGTTGTTGTTGTTCACTCCTAAGCCCACCCAGAAAAGGACGCCAAATACTGTAAGGGATTTTTTATGCAGGGCCCCAACAGCCCTCCTGACTTTTGTAAGGTGAGTCCTAATTATCCCATGATTGAACATAAAGACCAAGACATACGTCAATCTCTTAGTCAAGATCTTCTCCTCTTTAATTATCAAAATGCATAATATATAACAGAAGAATCATCAAAGAGGCGTGAATAGTATACTCCAAACCTATTGGACATCAGCACATTCTGGGAAAAACAATTAATTAATTGTGCGCAGTTCTCAGAGACCTTGTACACAGATATTGTTTATACTAATGCTAAGAAGAATAAGATAAGTGGGCTCCAGAATCACAATATAATCAAGGACAGACTGGCTTTTCATTAAACGTCAAAGGGTATTAGCTGACAGGCGAGCAAACATGTTACATAAAATGAAGTTTGAATCATGACATTAACTTGACAATGGTCAGGGAACATGGCCGCTGTATCTAAGATGGCGGACAGTAGTCAAGATGGCGTCCGAAACCAGTGCGACCTTCTTAACAGGTGACCTTGTGTAACCTTCAGGGGTCCGAAACATCACAGTTTCCATCACAGTAGCATCTGAATATTTAGCAAATGTATAAACCATAAACTACTTGGACATTAATACTTTGGCTATAATTTTGTTATCCTGATAAGAAAATATATTCACTTTATACCTACCTGTAAAGACCCACTAGTGACATCATCACAATATAATCACAATACAATGTATCCAATCAACTGTGAAATCATAACAGAGCACAGCTATACATGCTATCAAATACTACTGTGATGTCATAAAGGAGTACAGACTATATATACAATGTAGAGATAAAAACTAATGTAATAAGACATTAGAGCTTAACCTCACCGAACCTGTACATGAACATATCTATAAACCATTAAAGTCCATTGATAGCTAGAAGATCAATCACAAAGCCTGATTGATGAAGGATTTTTCTTTGCCCTAAGATGAAAAGATATTGCACAAAATGTATTTGAGCTTCTTTATCATCTTATGCAACTGCATTATCCCATGTTCCACAAGATGGCGCTCAAAGACTTTGCTTTTACTGTAGAGATGTCAAGGTGCAAAACACATAAAATATATCAGTTTGGGAAATGGATTATACATGGATATAGGGGACAATGCTGTGTCATTGTATTTATTGCATTTTTAAATCATCACATAGACTAAAATATACATTTTATAGACTTTGGGTTGCCCTGAAGAGGATCATATCCTGGCACAGGGGATCGTATCCCTAGAAGGAAGCCTCTTACACGCCATGGGCATGCTTGACTGTGGCGAGTAAGGGGTTAATACTTGCGCTGTTATATACAGCCGACACCCGCTTCTTCTGGTGCCTGCTTAGTTCATGAACAGAGAAGGTGCCAAGTGACCAGAGGTTTAGTCAAGGTGCACTCAATGAGGCAATGCAGGGTGATAAAGGTCCCCAGCAAGACAAAAGCCACTGGTTGACTGTATAGAGGGGACAGCTCTACACTGGTTTTGTAAATGGTGAGGCTCTAACCCGTGGAGAATGTAATACCGCATCTAGAGACGGGCATAGTGTTTGCCCACATCATTACAAAAAAGTTGATTCTTCTGATACAGCAACTATTGTGTTTGGAATTGCAACACCCCTGCCAAAGCATGGGCAGAGGAGTGTTTGCAAATGAGGCCTTTTATCTGTATCTCTCCAGCAGGTGAGCCTGCGCAATTCACCTTAGGGATAATGCAGTCATTGTTAGGCATCAGCAGCTGTAGATACTGCCTGTACAGGCAAGGGTTAAGAGATGTGTGATATGTCATCCAATTGTATTCCTTTATGTGAGCTGGAGTGTGATTGGAGAGTGAGCCACCACCTGACCAGGAGTTAACAAAACCCCTGGACAGCAAGGAGCAAAAGGTCTTAGGCCCGAGCATTGCTCCTGAGCACATGTCTTTTACCACAGGTCTGCTCTTAGGACAGACCTCATGAGCTCTTAGGCCCAATCTCTCCCACGGGAGCACACCTACTACACCTTCTAGAACACACCGAGTGACCAGAGACAGTGTCTGTGCCCCACTGGCACAGACACACAGCTAATCCCAGGACAAGCTGCAGCATCCACATCTGGACACAGCCTCATCTCAGCCTGCATTTACTTCCAGGTTGGTGCATCTATCCCTGAGGACACTCTCCATGATTATTCCAGTAATCCAGAATCTCTCCAGTAATCCAGCATCTGTTTCAAGATTGTTTTGGCCCGTTGCCCGCAGTTGCTCTAATAAAGAATCGTGGGTTATTTTGCACAATATTGCCTCCGACTGTTCCCTGGATACGGCTGAATCACCACCACGGGCTCCCCATCCATTACCCAGGGACATATACTACAGACACTAAGGGGTTGCCCTAGAGAGAACTAGTACATCAGCCTCTCCCTCCATATTTCTTGCACATGCCACCTGCTGGAGCCCTCCGGTCCCCATACCAAGCACTGTGACATAAGCGCGCCCGAGGCCGCAATATCCAGCAACTCCGGTATTCTGGGCACCGGCTGCCTCCAGGCCCCAAGAAAAGGCTAAGCCCCGGTGGGGGATGTTGCAGAATCAATGTCATCCCTTTACATGTGGCAAGATTGTTCTGGCCATCTAATTCTCTTTCTGTTACCTGCAAGACCTGGTAGCACTATTTCTGGCCATTATTTGACTTGTTGGAGACAAGACTTGTTGGAGTTGCATAGATCCTTCACACAACATATAAAGAAGAATCTGCTTCACAACTCTCAATTCAATTTATTGATTTCAGGGTTTCAGATACATAGCTATTCTGTCAGGGCAGCTAAATAATAGTATCCGGGAACAGGCACCGTATTGGGGTACATGCTAAAAAACAGGGTAAAGGCTCTGAAACAGGGTTCAGAGTGCAAGTTCAAGGTTCAGAGTTCCTGTTCAGGCAATATACTGTACAATGTACAAGTTCACCAGATTACAGGGTTCAATATACATGGTTCAGGATAAAAGGTTAAAGATACAGGTTCAAGATATGGGGCTCTAGAACAGGCAGGGTTCCAGATCAGGTCAGATTACAGGATGAGCGGACTCGCTCGCTGAGCCTGTATCTGGCTCAGATACAGGTTCCCGTTCAGACTGGGGTTCAGGGCACCGGCTCAAGTTGGATACTGGCTCAGTTCCAAGTTCAGAGTTTCAGGTCCAGCAAAGCATAAACAAACATCAGTACTACAGATCACAGGAGAAATTATAACCAGCACTGAGTGAACTGAGCCCTGGGAATTTATCCAGCCCCTGGATGACACCCTCAGCAGTTGACTGGCTAACCCCTGCATCATTCAACCCACAGCTGGAGTCCAATGTTCCAGAATGGAACCATCCAACCATTCCAGAGCTCAGATACTGCAAGGCTGCTGTCAATCAGCTCCCACCCAGCAAGGCAGCCCTGAGTGTGGTTCACAAGCTCTAAACTCAACAGCCAGCTTCCATTCAGAGGATTCTACTAGGCTCCAGCGGCAACTGATTATTCAACTCCTCAACTTCTACACGGGATTGGGCTAAAAAGCAAACCTTACATACAATATTGTAAAACTGTATGCAACAAGTAGTACCAGCATGTGTAGCAAGAGAAAAAAATTGAAAAACTAAGAAATATTTCTAATGTAACAGCTTAATACACAATTCACCAATATTTCGAATTTACAATTTTTTTTTTAGTAAATCCATATAAACTGAAATATTGCATATCGACAATATTAAAACAGTTGTGAGAGTGGACAAAGGCACTAGATGGCAGCAGAGAGCAATTTAGAGGGAAAGTACTATTACTTTTATGATGTAAAAGAAAACACATTGGGGCACATTTACTTACCTGTCCGAGGAGTTCACCAAAAGTGCATTGTCCGTGTATAATGCACTGTGACGCGATTCACTAAGATCGTGCGCCAGATATCCTGCATGTGTCGCTTCCCTGCTCAGGTCCGACAGAGTTCACCTTCTTCTTCCTGGTGCATGTAAGTGCTTGATCTTGGACACAATTTGAGAGTTAAATCCTGCACTCAATTCGAATCAGTCGGATCATCCTACGGCACACCCACTAATTTCCGTTGCATTAAAACAAACGCAGCTGCGCCAAAATCCGATTGTGTTACCTGGAGCATAATACTAATAATATGCTCCAGATTTAGATTTGACTGAAAAAGGTACAAAGATAACACGGGGAAAGGATTCCCATCCTGTTATTATATGCTGCATTCTGATGGTGCTTGTTACATATAGGCTTACTTAGGCTCCCCCTTATTTTCCAGCCCTCGCTCTCCCTTCTCCCCAATTTTTGGTTTTATTGAGCTTGTTTGCTACAGTAGCATTACATTCTGACATAGAGTTAGGGTGTTAATCTGTACTTTGTGTCTGCAATGCTAGGAGTCATTCTTAATTTATTGTGTGATTTGTACAAAGACAATGCTGTGTTATGACATACACTGTCTATAAGCTCTGTGTGAATATTGCGAATAAAGCTCTTTTCGATAAAAACATCTTCAGAGAAAATTTGGAGCAGTTTTACTTGCTATGTATTTATCATAATTTCAATACACAGGTCAATTTCTTTACAGAAAATATTTACAAAGCTATAGCTATATGTCATTTACAGCACCATCACACTACTAGGTGCATTCACCTTGACGTATATACAGTGCACAGCGATTTATTTACACTATGCAGATGCAGACTTTATTTGATGCCTGGTTAAGTTTATCTAGAATCAGCAGAAGAGAAGTACCATATTTTTGTGACTATAAAACGCTTCTTACTATAGAACGCAACACCCCAGATTTAGGCTTCCAAAAAAAGGAAAAATATATTTTACACCAGTTAAAATATCCCTGTTGGTCGCACTAAAGCAGAGCATACACAGCTCTGTATCATCCATACAGTTACACACACAGCTCTGTGTCATCCATACAGTTACACACAGCTCTGCATCATCCATACAGATACAAACACAGCTCTACATCATCCATACAGTTACACACACAGCTCTGCATCATCTATACAGTTACACACACAGCTCTGCATCATCCATACGGATAAACACACAGCTCTGCATCATCCATACAGTTACATACAGAGCGCTGCATCATCCATACATTTACACACACAGCTCTACTTCATTCATACAGTTACACACACAGTTCAGCATCATCCATACATTTACACACGCAGCTCAGCATAATTCATACATATACACACACAGCTCAGCTTCATTCATACAGATACACACAAAGCACACCTATACACACAGAACCCCTCCCCCCACACACACACTTCCCCCTTCTTCTTACACTTGCAACACCCTCGCCGATGCAATGGCGAGGTAGTGCTTGCGAATACGTCCCACCTGTAGGTAACACCACATTACACTACATGGTCCTTATAGGATCAAGGGGAAATTGCAGTGGTTAATCCTGCCTGGCAAGGCAGATGTTAATTTGTGATGTAATTATGTCAACCAATGTCTGTGTTACATCCTGTCTCTGTGCACTGAGAGGTAATTGGAGGAGCAGCCACCACCTGACCAAAGGGAGGTAATAAAACCTCTGGCCAGGAATGTTCTAGTGAGAGTTAGGAGAGAAGTCTCTCCCCAGAGGGAGAAGAGAGCATTCTCTCCCAGAAGGGAGAATAGACCGGTCCTAGTCAGGCCCTCTGGGTCTGTAGGACACAAGCAGAGAGTAGTTAGCTGAGCAGCAGCTCAGAGTCTCTAGCACACCAGACCAGTGCAGGAAGAGCCTAGCCCCTGCCTGAAGTGGAAGATTAGACTAGAGCTAGTGTAGTGAGGAAAAAGGGGTATCATCCTACCTTCAAGGGTGATACCTGAAGAGATCCAGGACCGAGCTGAAGCCTCCTCTAAGGACACAGCTACCGCCCAGCCTGCCATTTACATCCAGGCTGGTCAAATACATCCTGTGGCTCCCTCCAACTACCTCTCCAGTACTCCACCTGTTAAGGACACGTTTTCTGCAGTTCCTGCCGGTTGCAATAAACGAACTGTAAGTTGTTTTCTTCAACTTCTGTCTCCGTCTGGTCCCTGCTACTACAACTACCCTCATCACCGGCACCCTGTCCATCACCCAGAGACTCACACTCGGGACATTAAGGGGTTGCCCTAGGGAGATCCGCTATAGCAGCCGCTCCCTCATCATTTCTTGCCAACACCACCCTGCTGGAGACCTGCCAGGCTGTAGGACAGCCCTCCGGTTCCCCCGTACCAAGCACCGTGACAATAGCGTGCTTAGGCCGCAACCGCCAGCCACTCCGGTACCGCGGGCCCCGGCTGTCTCCAGGCCTCACCTCAAGGGCTAGGCCCCGGTGGGGGATGTTGCACACTGTCCCAGCAAAGCATGTCCCCATTCTCCCAGTATCAGGTCATGTGGTGATGTAAGAAGCATGTGATCAGTCACATGATGCTGACATCAATGCAGGTCCTGTAGGACACCCAGGAGAGAAGAGAGCAACCTGAGTGAAGTTGGCCCCCCCACCTTGTTCAAATCAAACAAAATTGGTGTCAAACGTTTGTGCTACGTTTGTGCTGGTTTGTGCAGCAGAAATTTTTGTTTGTGCCGCTATAGTTTTCAAGATTTTAATGAAAGTTTCCAGAGGTCATCAGAGGTCAACCAGCCCCCCCACATTGCCCAAATCAAACAAAACTGGTGCCGAACAATTCTGCTACGTTTGTGCTGGTTTGTGCTGCGCAAATTTTTGTTTGTGCTGCTTTTGTTTTGAATATATGAACAAAAAATGAAAGTTCAAAAGTTCAAACAGCCCCCCCACATTAACGGAATCAAACAAAACTGGTGTCAAACATTAGTGCTACGTTTGTGCTGGTTTGTGCAGCAAAAATCTTTGTTTGTGCCGCTATAATTTTTAAGGTATGTTCAGGTGTTTGAGGTGTTTAGGATGAACTGATAAAAAACAAACCTAGTGACACTTCCCTGGTTTGATCACCAGGGGGAGCTAGCAAACACATTGTACTTTGGAAGAAATGAACTCTGATGACCTCTGCAAAAAAGTATGAATATATTAAAAATGATAGCGGCACAAACGAAAATTTTTGCTGCACAAACCAGCACAAATGTAGCACTAAAGTTTGACACCAGTTTTGTTTGATTCCGTTAATGTGGGGGGGCTGCTTGAACTTTTGAACTTTAATTTTTTGTTCATAAATTCAAAACAAAAGCAGCACAAACAAAAATTTGCGCAGCACAAACCAGCACAAACGTAGCAGAATTATTTGGAACCAGTTTTGTTTGATTTGGGCAATGTGGGGGGGCTGGTTGACCTCTGATGACCTCTGGAAACTTTCATTAAAATCTTAAAAACGATAGCGGCACAAACGAAAATTTCTGCTGCACAAACCAGCACAAATGTAGCACAAACGTTTGACACCAATTTTGTTTGATTTGAACAAGGTGGGGGGGCCAACTTCACTTAGGTAAGAGAGCAGTGTGGTGGCTCTCCTCTCTGGGAGATCCGGTGCAGCTCTATGTCAGGGCATCACCCGATCTCCATTCCAGTTGTCAGGAGGGTCTGGCAGTGCTGGAACCTCCTGACCCCTGGTCTATAAGACGCAGGCACTTTTTAGCATCTTATAGAAGTGCATCTTATAGTCCAAAAAATACGGTACGAGAAATAATCTGCAGCAGCATACGTGAGACTGTGTAACTGATTTACGGGTCAGGACAAGAACAGTAAACAGTGTAGCTCACTTTATCAGAAGCCTACCTGAAATCTGTCTCAGTTATGATGCCCAGAACCCCACAGGCTCATTTGCATAATTTCAGAAGCTTTTTTTTAAATAAAAAACAGGGCATAAGAAGCTAAAAGAAGAGCAGATCCAGACAGAGGGGGCATAAACCGGCATGTAAGTGTGCTTGGTTTACAATCCTTCATCGTAGTGGTAGATGTCCTTTAAAGGAAATCTACCACCAGGATGAAGGACTATATGCAAATGAGTCTAAGGGGCTCCAGGCTCCCTAGGTGTTAATGGAACCTGGAGCCTGTCAGGCTCATTTGCATACAGTCCTTCATCCTGGTGGTAAATGCCCTTTAATTCATGAAAAATAAATATTGAAAAATTACCGATCCTTCAACAATTGCTACAATAGAGAGTAACCTGAGTGGCTCCATGCACAAATCTTTATGCCGTCCCTTTTAAGAGGCCAAGTATTTGCCTTCCAAACCCTGAAATGATCATGTGGCATTATGACCCAGTGGCTTTTTCCACCAATTATGTATCGGAAGCGTCACCCCCATCAGTATTGATGTGGTGGACAAGTCAATGTGATGTACCACTGAAATGGGAATAACCGAGAAGCTCATCAGATTCTGCGTGGATCATTGTGACAGCTGTGCTTATATTTTATAATCAGACTGACAGAATTAGAATGAACCGGACGGAGGATGCATAAACGTACACATCCTATTAAATCTCCTGTCGACTAATCCTCTGCTCCTGACAGTGAACGGCATCTCGTGGAGCACGGAGCGAAATTAAAAATGTATCTTTAAATATTGATGCTAATTAACATCCTGATTTTTGCATCAATGCTGTTGGAGAATCACTTTGACACATTGCCAGAATGTATTTTGCAATTAATGCAAGAACCGGAGAAAATGTCAATCTTGTTTATTCTATAGCAGCGATATATTCAGCCCAGCAGATGGTTTCCATGATAGCTGTTGGAGCAGATAAATACTTGAAATTCTGTCATTTGCTTCTTCACTTTGCAGGAAATTTACTGAGCTGGCCTTGTGGACTAAATGGTAGTTAAATATTTATCGTATGTAAAATGTGCTTCCGTTTATTGTTGAGGGAGATAACCAGGTGCAGAGAATAAGCCCACCATCACGTCATGTAGATTTTGTTGAGTGTGCCGATTATATACACTGCCTTGACCTCTTTGTCAGATAAAAGGGATATTTTCACTTGAGAATTTTATTGACCTTGAAACCTTAAAATGGCTTAATTGTCCCCAAAAAATTAGTCCAAGCATAGTTTTTCCTTATTATTAAAACATCTCAGCAAATTGTTGCTGCACTTACAATTTCTAACACTAGATGGCACTTCAGAGTCTTGTATAGATCTTGCCTGAATTCAAATTCTTTGGGGCTCATTTACTAAGGGTCGCGGATCACACTTTTGTCGGACTTTGCACTTTTTTGGGGGGATTTCACAGGTATTTAATGAGCTGGGATTGTGCCGCACACAATCATTTTTTGGCGCAGCTGCGCCGGCTTCCATGCGACACAAATTGGGGGGCATGCCATTGGACAAGCCGACTGATTCGGACTGAGCGCGGGATTTAACTTTCGAATTTTGTCACTACGGCTTTAGAATTAGCATTAAGTCCGTAACTATTGAGAACAAAGGGTGTAGAATTTAACATCTACACTACCACCAGCTTTTACTCCAATCAAATGCCAGCCCCAGCATAAAATATCCATTACAGATTCCCATATTTTATATGAAACCTATAAAAAATTTCTTCCAAAGTCATTTGCAAATAAATAGAGAATAGTGATATTTTGTTGCAGATGAGTCTCTATTAGAGGCTGCAGGTGAAGCGTCACTTTAGACACCCCCTTTCCTTGGTTCTATAATACACAGAAACTTTTGAGTCATATTAACGATAAGATCTCATCAGACTTTTAGTTCTGTGATCTATGGAACTGCAGATACAGGCAGTTTCGTCTCGGTTGTAAATGTTAGCTGCGGATGAAGATCTTGTTTCTACCTACATTAAAAAATTATCTTTATTTACATAGGGCCATCAAATTTTGTAGCACTTTACAAATCAGAGGGGGCATAGACAAATAAAATAAGACATTACAGAGTACAAACATAGTAAGCATAATTATTATTATTATTATTATTATTATTATTACTATTATTATTATTATTATTATTATTATTATTATGCATAGTCAGGCACCACAAGGTTCTATCAGGGACGTAACTACAGCAGTAGCAGCCACAGCAGCTGCTATGGGGCCCAAAGTATCAGGGGGCCCTGGCATTTGAGCTGACATACCAAAGAATGGAGTATGTACACTCTTGTATTCATATTATGCTGTACATTGTACACCATAATATGCTTATAACAGTGCACATCATCCACATCAGTTCATAAATGTGTGCATATTAGTGCATTGATGTTTGAGTATAGGAAGTCCCCATTCCAAAGTCTGCTATGTCACTTTTCCTCCCCTTGTTACGCCCCTGGGTCCTATATACTATAGAGACTTAGATGGGGGGCTTTTGAATTGATGCTCAGCCTTTAGATTCTAAAAGTGACTAATCTCAGGAAAAATATGACTCTTCTCTGCTCATTTTCACATGATATTGGAGGAGATTTTCTTGTAGACAAACAGGTGAGATTTCAAATAAAAGATGGCATTCTAGAACTAATATTTATATAATAAATATTCTGGTGAAAGGTTCCCTTTAAGAATATACAATATTACTGCGTCTAGGATATAGGGGCCTTTTAACAAGATACCAGTAAATAACATGTCTTTGAGGAGAGAAATGCTTGTGAATTGCCATTTTTGGTCCATATGGACTAAAATTGGTCAAAATTATTTCTACCATTGATAATATAAATTCATGCAATTGTTTAATCAAGCCTAGAGTTTGATTCCACAACACGGCATTTGTACCTGTGTTTTATAAACCAGCCGACCTCTACAGGTTCACAGTATATATTATGGGGGTCATTTACTAAGGGCCCGAATCATGTTTTTCCGTCGCGCTGCCTGAATTTTACCGTTTTGCGCCGATTTTCCCTGAATTGCCCCGGGATTTTGGCGCACGCGATCGGATTGTGGAGCATTGGCGCCGGCATGCACGCAACAGAAATCGGGGGACATGGCCATCGTTAAACCCGTCGGATTTGGAGAAACCGCTGTATTTTTTTAAAAAAATGTGTTGCTGGACACGCACTTACCTGCATCCGGCCTGGCTTGGTGAACTTCAATGCACTCCGACGGAATTCAGCACAGCTGCAACACCTAGTGGACATCGGGAGAACTACCTTAATGAATCGCCGGAAGACCCGAATCCTCCACAGAAAACGCGCTGCTGGATCGCAAATGGACCGGGTAAGTAAATCTGCCCCTATATGTTTGTAAATAATACACAGTTCCTTCCATATTGCACACACATACAGTGTATGAGTAATGTACAGGCAGTGGTGGCCATTACATCATCACTTTCCCTACATATTTCTCTTCTCGCTTTATTTAAGTATTTTGTCAACATGAAGAATTATTTGAGCATCTTGATAGATCTGGTTCAGAGGATCTCATGCCGAGTTGTGCTGTGCTCTCCAGGGAAACATATGTGTAGACATATGCTGCATTGGGAAGGTTAGACCTTCATCTCCACGATGTTTAATCAATGAGCGCTGGCAATGCTCCTGTACTGCTGTCCGAGGCTCCATTTATCAAGAATGATTCCTTTATACTGTTGGATGTAATGTGAAGGATAGAACCTGAGCTGCTGTAGGACTCTTCATCCTGCATTATTACTCTATATTCCATTTTTCTTTGAGATGAACAAATGTCTCAAAAACCAGTAGATAGTAGAAGCAGTGACTAGGGAGGAGCAGACCATAAATGCAATGTTTGTGTCCTTTTGGAACCTTGTCACATTCAGTTGCCCAAACCCGAACTTCAGCCAGTAGTCCAGGTTTGGCATTGCTCACCCACCTTTCGGTGACACTCACAATTGGTGCTACTTGACATCCTCTGAACCCTTTTAATGCCGCCGGCAAAGCTGTGCGCAACTCCATTGCTAGCACCGATCCCAGGGATGAGCATTCATGTCCAGGAACCTGAACCCAGACTGAATTTTCAGGTCGGGTTTGGACGAATTTGGGGAACCCAAACCTTACACAATCATCTCATGCCTAGCTGTGACCAAAACCCTGGAGCCATTTCTGGAATTGCCTGGTACTTCTTCCCAGAACTTCTTGCCCAGAACTAGACGTCATACAAATACAGAAATGGCACCAAGAGATTGGATAGGGCTTCCACGACCTCCCGGTCATTTCATGGTCAATGCAGAATCGCCCCATTGCCTCATGTCAATGTTACAGGTCAGGTTTGGCCGAATTTGGGGAACCCAAACCTTAAAGAGTCATCTCATGCCTAGCTGTGACCAAAACCCTGGAGCCGTTTCTGGAATTGCCTGGTACTTCTCCCCATTCTTGGCAGAATTGCCCAGAACTAGACGTCATACAAATCCAGAAATACAAATCACGTTGTCAATTCTCTGGGATCTTGAGAGGGATGTCCCGTTACCCCAGGCTAATTCAGTGTTCTATGAGGGTTGATACAGCCTCTTAGTCGTGGCAGAAATACAATACTATCACAATGGGACAAAGTTCTAGGTCATGCTGGTAAGGGCTGCAGGAGATTACACAACCTACCAGATCTTTGGTACGCCAAATCCCCAGGAATCAAATTTTTCATAAAATTAAGGCTCAGTGTTTTCAATGGATGCCTCAGAAAACAATTGATTTCTATGTGTCTTTTCACAATGGCTTGTATTTTCACTGATCTCTTGTCCCTGGGAAAAATTATTAAACATGTCCTATTTTTTTTCAAAGATGCGGATCACGAAAGGCAAAAGAAGTCTATGGGTCCGCTAAAAAAAAAAAAACTGATGACATCACTGATGAGGCTGAAAAACCAGGTGTGATGTTTTCAGAGCAATGTTAAACCTTCAATTTCTTTGCAGACACTGAGACAAAACGGGAGATAAACGGAGACAAAATGCAACAGATGCGAAACTGAAGCTGAGCACCAGCGCCAATGTGAAAGTGCCCGTAGGGTGATAAAGATAAGTCAGTTATCAGGTCCACCTTCTATTCTGAGTGCCGGCAGTCATATACGCTCATTCACCCACATTTATTAAAGCCCCTTTTCAGTGCAAACTGCTTGCGCATGTATTTATAAAGTGTCCGCAACACTAATGTGTCACCGCAGCACTATACCCAACGCAACTCAAATTTCTACACTTAAAGGAGCGTTTCAGTGCACCAGGCGCCACATTTATCATGCAATGTCTGAATTAAAAAGGTTGTTTCTCTCTGACGGGACAGTGCAGGGGGCACCAGATTCATGAAGAAGGGGCGCAACAATTCATGAATCTAGAGCACCCTGCACTATACAAAGGCAAACAGCACCTGGTATAGTTTGCACTGTTTTTGATAAAATGGGCCAATGTCTGACTTTCAAGAAGCCTTGTGAAATAACCTTCCAAAAGTAATGGACATCCAACTGTGACAGTCCTGTTCTGATAATACTATATTTCTTTAGTACTTTGTAGGTAACTGGTTTGGCTCGAAAGGCATTGCTTTTGCTGGATACTTTTTCAGACTCTGTGCAAGTCAATCCTGACTTATTAGCCCTCTAATAATTAAATCTGTTCTCATTTTCTGGAATTTATGCAATATGCTTATATTATATTGTACACTTAAATGTTAGCAATATTAGAGCAGCTACTTATGGAACGATTTCCATTTTTTACCTAGTTAAACATATTCTATAAAAAATAATATCCATTCATTTCGGCTCTTCTCAGATGTATCTTGCAGTAAGATTTCCTCTTATTAAAGCTTCTGTGATTCGTCTTCCAGCAGGAAAAACACAAAATACACATCCTTTAAACTGTTGCCAGCAATGACCTGAAGTGGATTTAATGAGGAATTACTGTACAGCAGATGTTATATGCAGCAATGAGCATTATGCTGTGTGTCAGGATGGTTCCGGCTTGTTCCGGAGCTGTTTACCATACACTGAATAAGATTTTCGTTTAAGGGTTTTCTGGGATTTGTTATATTTATTTACCTATTTGTCCTTTTGTTTTTCAGAAAAAAAGCCAAGGATGTACTTAAACAATTCATGTGATATTCTATGTGATTGTAAATTTTAGAGCAATTTGCTGTCTATAAAGACTTTGTATTCTCGCTTGTGGAAACCTTAGTATACAGAGGATTGTGTGGGATGAGATTTATCTTTTGTGATTTTGCATGTAGACTCTCTAGGGCCCCCATGTCTGGAACAAAGTGGTTACACCTGTGTCAAGATCCCACAGTTCATACTATCGGCTGAGAAGACACTAAATTTAATCTGGTTCATTTCAGTCATCAGTCTGAAATTTCTGATTCTGATTGAAATTACTGTATATACTCGATTATAAGCCGAGTTTTTCAGCCCAATTTTTGTGCAGAAAATTCCCCACTCGACTTATACTAGAGTATATGAAATGGTTTTCTGACGCCATTCCGAGGCAGCTATCATCATTTACGTGGGTGCTGGACCCAGATTCGCGACAGCTCTGTGCTCAGCGCTTCTACCTTCTTCATGTGCGCCGGTGTCGGTTGTAGGTCTGCAACAGGCTCAGCAGGTGCACAACTGTGATGTCAAATGCTGCTGACATCACAGTTGTGTGCCGGCCTGGTTGTGCATGCTGAGCACATGAAGAAAAAGAAGCGCTGCCCACGTTGCTGTCATGGGCCTGGAGCCTGCACCCGCGCACATGAAGATAGAAGAGGAGCTGCCCGGTGCATTGAAATAGTACTCAGTGTATTTTTTTTACAGAAAAGCTACACACTAGAGGGAGCTGGCAGGCGATATATACTAAGGGGGGCTGATAGGCTATATTCTAAAGGGGGCTGGTGGCTATATACTACAAGGGTATACCAGGTTATATACTAAAGGGAGATGGCAGGCTATAAATACAAGGGGCTGGCAGGCTATAAATATAAGGGGCTGGTGGCTATATACTATAGAAGGCTGATTTCTATATACTACAGGGGGCTGGCAGGCTATATCCTACAGGGGGCTGGTAGGCTATAAATACAAGGGGCTGGCAGGCTATAAATACAAGGGGCTGGCAGGTTATATACTACAGGGGCTGGCAGGCTATATACTACAGGGGCTGGCTGGCTATATACTACAAAGGGCTGGCAAGCTATATAGTACTGGGGGCTGGCTGTATACTACTAGGGGCTGGCTGGCTATATACTGGGAGGCTGTGACCAATGCATTCTCCATCCTAGGCTTATACTCATGTCAATAGGTTTTCCCAGTTTTTGGTGGTAAAATAAGATACCTCAGCTTATACCCAGGTCGGCTTATACTCGAGTATATAGGGTACCTTGCCCGCCTCTCTGCAAACTTTTATCTGAACCATCAAGCAGTTAACATGCTCACACTCTCAGAGCTCTACCCCTCTCACCTGGAGAAGATGTCCCACTCTGATAAATACCCGGTGTGTGCTATCCTCTTTGCTGGTTAAAGTTTCTTTGCTACCTCTATCATCTGTACTGCTTTTTCGCTACTTCTGTATTTCTAGTTTACGATATTTGCCTCTCATACCCTATTCTTGTATCTGTGACTCTTAAGCTACTTGATCATCTATCTCTGTTGTGAACCGGTTTGTCAAATTTTGCTTTATTTGGTTTTGTTTGTCAGTCTTGTTACGTGTCCACACAAGGATGGACTATCTTCGTGGTTGTTTCCCGTATCACCTAAGATATACTGAGGTAAGCAGGCAGGGCTGTTCGGTTGATGGAGTTTTTGGGTATAAGCCTCCTGCACACGATCATGTGCAGACCATGGAGAACACACTGTATATCGGACTGCACACCTTGCAGAGGACAGAAGTCCTTGCACAATATCATAATAAAATACAAGGACTTCTGATCTGCCGTTTGGACTGCAGCATCAGCACTGTGTTGACTGTTACGTTGAAGAAAAAGTTGGCACTCACCACGATAGTTAAAACTTCTTTCCTTTATTATATCTTGATAAGATCTGCAACAATTACAGGGAGAGGGTACACAGCAGGAAACATAAACACAGGGACGAATCATTTTGCGCAATCCTTATGATTTTTGATTTCCATCCTCTACAAGGTGAGCAGTCTGTGGAAGGGCTGATATATGGCCCATTTTCCACAGATTGCACATGATTGTGTGCAGGCGGCTTTACTGTCCTGTCTCCGTTACAGAAGGCTATAATTTTTACTTTTCTCTCCAGATAGCGAATTCATTCTACATAAATATTGAAACTTGTTCTTTCAAGCTGTGATTGAAGGCAAACCAGACTCCAAAACAGAATAAGGGGTAGTAAACAATCCTGGCCAACTGAGAGAGCATAATCGCAAACACCATAGAATAGTCACAGAAACAAGCCAAGCATCAAATACCAGGAAAACAACAGAGAGTAGGCAATAGAGCTAGCAAACAACCAGCCAGGCATAATGTTAATTCTTGCTTGTCCAGAGCCTGGCTGCAGAGAGATGGGTATGGTGAATACAATGCACAGCCAACCACTAGAACATAGTTTGCACAGTGGATGAGAGTAAACCACAGGAAGAGTCAGCATTTTCTCAATCTAGTAGCACAAATTGAAGAAGACACCGACCTAAAAGGGAAATTGAAATTAAGTAGAGGAATTCATTTGCATTTTTAAGGGTTTATAAAGTGTTTAATATTATCTTTCATGAAATAAGTTTTGAAATAAGTCAAGCAATTTCATCCATACTAAATGGAAGACAGTCCTAGGTAGGAGCCTGAACTGTAAAAAAAATAAAAATCATTTTTAACCCCTTACAATCCCCTACCTTCCTATGAATCCGTAGATGTTGCTTATAGGACAACTCCAGGGCTTGTCAGCATGGGCAGAGAAAGGAGCTACTTCAGCACTGAGACAATCTGAGGGATATAGAAAAGAAACTGGTCACAAAGATAATAGGCAAAGTCGTTCTACATCTGAAGAGATATTGATTTGTGAAAAATTTTTTTTTAGAGCTGTTCAAATGTTTGGCATCAGGTTCAGGGGACCCAAACCATCAAATTTTGGTACAAACCTGTGCTTTGTGGTTCTGATCCGCTAGTACACTAGTCCCCACCCATAACTTGTTGGGTTGCAAGCATCGGTTGGAGGTGTTACCAGCAAGGGTGAGTGCAAATGCCTAACCCAAACTTCTGACTGAAGCCTGTGTTCTGAGACCTGAACCCAAACATTTCTATGCCTGCTAATATTCCTTTTTCAACTATTGTCTGACCCTAATATAACGTAGCCAGTTCATGAGTTCATTTTAAGGAATAGTTTGTATTGTGTCACGGACTGTGCTTTATAGACAGAGATATGGCTGAGAGTGGCCATAAATTCTGGATTCATCATCTTGTCGTAAACATCAGTGAGTATTTTAAACAATAAAATATATTATCATATGTATTTTTAAGACTCACAACGAAGGATAAATATATTTCACAGAACTAACAGAGATGAAATTCATCCAAGAAGCAGCAGAAAATTGTGATTTTATATTGTAATGACCCAGGGCAGCTATTTCCAGTAAGAGCTTTTATATGCTGCCATGAAATGAATCAATTTACATTTTTTAGTTTTTTTTTTTTACATGCAATTCTGGGAGCTCTAAATTTAAAATTCAGTATTTGTTCTATAAGCCGAGCTAAAAGAGTCCGACTTTGATGGTTTCTGTGAAAAGACTGTCAGATGTCAAATAACTGCATTTTATATGGTTCCAAAGGGCTTATTTATTACAACATCACATCATTCTGTCAAATATTGAGGTTTTAATACACATTTCAGCCCAGGAAATGCCATGCCCTTTAATGTTTCTCTTGGTAACAGTTCTGAAAAACACAGCGTTATGTTTTATGTTTATTAGCTGCTGCTTAAGATGATGTCTCCCAGTGCTGTGTTTAGTTTTATGTTTTTCTGATTTATTTAGTAACTGTTATTTTTACTATTCTGATTTATCCTGCAGTAATGTATAATGTGTACCTGCACTTTACTGCCCATCTCCCATGGAGCTCTCAATCTGATTTCTCTATCGCAGGCTTATACATACAAGCGGTGATTTCCTGAGGACCAATTAAGGTCCCATTCACATTGCCTTTAAGGCTGTCAGTAGAAGCTGACATCAGGAGAGATGGCTGACATATACAGTACAGTAAGCTCTGACCTCTGCCACTGCATAGGCATACAGTATATAGCACAGAGTATAAAGTATGATCCTGATATAAAAGTATGTACCAAATCACATCTAGGGGGGGATTATTGTTTCTTTTTTTTCCTGCTTTTAAAAATCAAGAAGATTTTTTAAAGACTATTTCAAATTTTTCCCACATAGTCCTATATTGCACCTCAATATAGGTTATAGTTATAGTTTTTCTCCTGATTTCACATGTTAGCACATGATGTACTATAGATTTTCTTCAAAAACTTTTCAAAAACTTTACGCTGACTGGTGTGTGTCTTGACTGGATTTGTTACTATCCCTTAGGAAATCTCTGATTCATGATATAATAATATCAGACCTTGCCCCTGTAACAGTACTGCTAGAAGTTAGGAAAAGAAACCAAAATAGAGGTTTATGGTATTTCCCGAGATGCTTAGCCAAACATAAGTGGAGATATTTATTAATCTGTCTATGACAGATTTCTGTCATAGTTTGCACTAAAAAACTGTCTACACCACATTTATAAAAGGTTTTATACAGTCTTCTGTCTCTCCTATGACTAATTCAATAAAAGGGGCATGGCCTATGGAAGGGGCCTGGTCTCACACCAAAATGGTCCGTGAACCCCCTGGACCACCGCCAGAGATGGTACTAGACAACAATCTAAGTGGCACCTGGTTTTCACCAGAGCCGACGCAAAGCGGGTTGGTCTTGCTGTGGCAGGGTGCCACTAGGACGTTCCACAGGTGTGACCAGCCCGCCGTGGCAGCCGAGGTTGTGGAACAAAATCGGAGTCCAGGCTCAAGGTCAGGAAATGGCACAGAGTCAGGGCAGGCGGCAGAGATGCAGAGGTCAAAGATCAGGTCCGAGGTCACAACAGGAATTCAGGCAGAACAGAATAGGGAACAACGCAGGTAACAGGAAGCTTTCTCAATGGCAAAAGAGCTCAAAGATCTGTCAGGGAATCCTGGGAACAGCCGGCCTCTTAAGGAAACCCAGGAGTGCCAGCGAGCGGGGACGCGCACGCGGACTAGGCCAGACGTGAGCTGGAGCGTGGAGAGGTGAGTTTGATGCTGAGGGCTGGGGGCAGCGCCACGGAGAGGTGCACGGGTGTGCTAGCGGTCCAAGACCCGTGACAGAGTGCAGAGTACGACTAGACTGTCTTATACTGCACCAGATTTATCACCCTGCACCAGACACTTATGAATCTGGTGCAGAATAAGACTGTCTAGTTTAACTCTACACTGTCTAACCTTAGGATACTTTTTATAAATCTGTCCCATTGTTTTGCAGAACAATTTTTAAAATGGTGGTCAGAATACAAGACTGACCCAGCTAGTGATATTTATAAAAACAACCTAATTTTCTTTTGGGAGGCTGGAAAATGTATTTCAAGAGGCAAAATATCAGACTGTCTAAAAATACAGTAGTGAATATAGGAAAGCTGATAAAATATATAAACACATAAATATAAATATAATAATAATATCAAATATAAAATCCATTCATAGAAAATGGAAAGATAATGGAAGAGGCAAAGAAAAGAACCAATGACTTAATTAGTAAATTGTATAAACAGAATATTTAACCCCTTACCAATATCTGATGGGTTACGTCACACACCGGCTGCAGGAATATGGAGAGTGTGCATATTGCAGCAAACACCCACCTATTACCCTTGGAAACTCTATTAGATCCCTATTAGACCCCACCCAAGGCCGTGCCCATGAGCTGGTTGTAGATCCTCCCCTTAAAGAGAAAAAATTGTGCATCAGTGAAAAACGAAGGAGATTTAGGAGAAAGTCCTCTCCACGATATTGGCATCCTCTCAATCTCCAGAAATATTTGTGTGGTATTGGCAAATAAAGGGCTTCTACATCTACACTCGCCAAGAACCAATCTGATTCCAAAAGGGATGTCATCAATTTTCTGCTACAGATCAAGAGTGTACCTCCTATAAGAGAGTAGAGAGATTACAAATTGCCTCAGTATCTGCTCCAAATAGATGCCCGCATATTAGACTACCCATCCCAGAAACAATTGGTCTACCCTTGGTCTACATATTTTTATGTATGGATAAAAAGTGGCAGTCACAGGAGTTTTGGGACAAATGAACTTATATTCGGCTTTACGGATCAGATCCAGTTCACTGAAAAATCTAGAAATCTTCTAGAGGGTTTTGAGTTCAATTCCTGATAGAAATCCTTCCTACAGATTAGAGTCTCACACATTGCTTTGTAGATGTCAATATCCATAATTACAATATTTATTCCTTTGTCTGAGGGTTTAATTTTAAAAGTTTGTTTTTTGGAATATGTGAGATTCTCATCTTGTAGAGGTGGTCCCCTACTTAAGGAGGACAGCCAACTTGCAGACGACCCCTAGTTACAGACGGACCCCTCTGCCAACTGTGACCTCTGGTGAAGCTCTCTGAATGTTTTACCATAGTCCTAGGCTGCAATGATCAACTGTAAAATGTCTATAATTAAGCTGTATTTATAACCCTTGGTCCCATTACAGCAAAAAAATTAGAAATTTTGTCATTGGAACAAAAAAAAAAATTGGTCTGGAACTACAATTATAAAATATACAGTTTCAACTTACATACAAATTAAACTTAAGAACAAACCTATGGAACCTTTCTTGCATGTACTACTCAACCAATTGTCTATTTCCATCTTGCATGTAACCCAAGGACTGTCTGTATTGTCATTATCCTTAAATCTGTAGTCAATAATTTCAGAAATCCATCAATAGGTGAAGTGTCCCTTAAGGTGGGACGCTAGTGTTTTTAACTTTCAAATCATTAAATGGACCTTTTTCCTCCTCTAAATTTTTAAAACCATCTTCCAAACCGAAAAGGTCTCCTATTAGCTTACCCCATACCGACACATGACGTAGTACTATGTCACAGGTGGGCTGTGGGTGAATGGAGAGGGCTCACAGGATAAGCCGTCTCCATAGCCGGTAAGTCTATGCTGCATAATGCAGCAAACACATACCGGTAACACATCGATCCCAGGTGCTCACTCATCCATTGCTGCCGACAAAGCTGCCGGCGTCTTCAAAAATCCATCTTGGTGAAGATTATCGCTCCCAGTGACATCATCGGTCGTTTGGAAGACCCGAGGCTGTCTTGTTTTAACACATTCATTAAATGTGCGATTCACGTATTCTAATGACTGAGGAGGAAAATCCCCATATACAGCCATGCTGTAGTATGGCAGTATATGGTAGGATCAATCAGAAAACCTAGGGTTAAAGTACCCTAGGGAGTCTGAAAAATAGTAAAAAAAGAAATTTCAAAAAGTAAAAAAAAATGTATATTTAAAACCTAAAAATTCAAATCCCCTTCCCTAGAAGACAAATCAATATAAATAAACAGTAATAATCAGGAACAAGTTAGGTATCGCCGCATCCCAAAATGCCAAATCTATCAAAAGATAATGGGGCACATTTACTTAACCGGTCCAGTCGCGATCCCGCGGCGCGTTGTCCGACGAGGATTCGGGTCTGCCAGGATTCACTAAGATCATGTGCCTGATATCCAGCAGGTGTTGTGCTGCGCCGAGGTCCACCAGAGTTCACCTTCTTCTTCCCGGTGCATGTGAGTGCTTGATCTTGCGACACAAATCGCTTTTCAAATTCTGTGGGTTTTCCAAATCCGTCGGGTTTCCGACGGCCACCCCACCCCTGATTTCTGTCGCGTGAAAGCCGGTGCCGATGCACCACAATCCGATCACATGCGCCAAAATCCCTGGGCAATTTGGTGCAAAACGGAAATATTCGGGACCCTTAGTAAATGAGCCCCAATGTTTTTTCACTGTTTTTAACTCTGTAACGTAAAATAGCGCCGTAACGTAAAATAGCGCCCAAAGTAAAAAATGGCACTTTTTTGCCATTTTGAAAAATAAAAAAAAAAAATCTATAAAAATTGATAAAAAGGCAGTACTGTCCTAAAAATAAAAGCTTTGAAACATCATTGAAAGTCACAAAAAATGACACCACCCACAGCTCCGTACACCAGAGTATGAAAAAGTTATTAGCGCCAAAATATTTGTACAGGAGGTTTTAATTCTTGTAAATGTATGAAAACATTATAAAACCTATACAAATTTGGTATCTCCGTAATTGCACCGACCCAAAGAATAAACTAGACATGTCATTTGGGGCGCAGAGTGAAAGACATATTTCATATTTCATAAAGAAAATTTCATAGCATTTGGATTTTTTTCCCACTTCCCAGAGCCGTTGCAGAGCTCTTTACATGGAAAAATAATTTATAGATTTTTGAAGGTTGGGAGTGAAAAATGAAAATGCAAAAACGAAAAAGGGCCTTGGCGTTAAGGGGTTAAAGGTCTGTTGGAATGCCCAATGGAGGACTTATTTTTTTGTCATTATGTTTATGGAATTTATGCCATTTTTATTTACTAATACTGGTAGGCTGATTAGATTGGGGACAGGGACTGATTTGGCAAGTTCTGTGCAGCGCTACGTAATCTGTGTGAGCTATGTAAATAAAGAATTATTATTATATTTATTACAAATTGATAAGTCATTATCTTTCACTTGAATCTATTGGCATCATCCATGGGCACCATGAGATCCAAACTCTGCACCTCCCACCAGGAGGTCATATGCACCTTATACAATTTTGTCTGGGAGTATAACTTTTCTGTACACTATCTGTGCTCAGTCACAAGTGTTATATGTCATACGGCAGTCACCTATGCAGGTTTACTTCTCTTTTAATCTCCTGAGGAAGTAACTGTGCTTTGATGGTTCCAGAAACTGGCAGTGTATTTGCCAGGGCTTTTTATGCATTTTTTGCAAAAATCCCAGACAACAAGTAGAGCATAAGAACATTTATTAAAGGGCCAACGCCACTTTAATGATTCTCACAGCAGGCAGGGAAGCTCTCCTAATGTTAAATAACCCCTGGTATGTCTATTTCCCCCGATCTGGGAATGAATGAGTTAAAGGGAAACCATCATCATTTTTGTCCATGAAAAAATGCAGATGGTGCTTGGTAGTAGCCCTAGTGATCTGACATACTATATCTTTGCGTGTTATTGTTTGTAGCAGCAGTAACAGCAGCAGCATGACTGTCATTTATGTTCCAGGATTGTAGCTGTACTTGGAGCACTCTGGTGCACTAGTGTGGGAGATCTGTTCTCTGAGCACAACACAGCCCTTCTCCCATGCTGTACTATTCAAACAGAAGCCTTCTACAACAGAGGGGAGTGTCTGTGCTTAGTTATGCCACCCTTATGATATATAGATAGGAAACAGCAATGCTTAGTATCTTTCATTTATGTGCTGAATTTGTTATCCCAGGGGAATGATATTGAGTTATCCACAATAACATCTCTGGAAGGGGATCTTCTCACACTTTACTAGTTGACACATACTGCCTCTAGTAACAGGACACATTGGACACCACGTTTAGCAATGACAAGTGAATTATGCTTTATATTATTATTCCCTACAGATGAAGTATCAGCTTTTGCCGTACATTATAGAGGAGGAGAATGTGTTAAGGAGAATGTGTTAAAAAGAAATCATGAATCTATCCATGTTTTAATAGTAATGTGCCCCTTCTACGGTATTATGGATGATTGAAGTATTACATAATCCATGATGAAGCACAAGACCTTTCCATAGAAAAGTGCCAGCTCAAATTGAATCTGATAGATGCTCTGCCCCTTCAGGTACTGTAATGTTTGACAAAGTATACACAAAATTTAGTTTGAGGTTGGAATATTGTGTGCCAAAATTTTCATGGTAAAGATTTAAAGATCAGTTGATGCGGTTTGGCCACAGAATGTATTGACAATGATTTATATTTATTACTACAAGGCTTTAATTTATGATTTAAAGGGGTTGGTCACTTTTCAATCAACCTCTTCCATTAGACATGTCTCTGCATGTATATGTACCTGTGTGTTTACCTGCTTTGAGAGTCTTTCCCTGTTCTCATCACCCTGCTATCTACATATAAACAGCTTCTTTTCTCTTATGTCCCCCGTTTATCCTCCATGTGTGTCTCTCTCACAATCCATCTCTCTGACAGAAGAGGGAACTCATACTGCAGGCCCCTCTATTCGTCAGAGCTCAGACATCACAAAAGTAAGTAGCAGGACTGCTGAATCACTTGATGAATATTCAGGGATTATTAAGTGTGTACCATGAACCATGAACACCGGGTGTGAACCATGAACACTTACACGTGGGCCTTTTCCTCAGTGTTCTGAAACTTCTTTTTAGTGTTCCTGAAACACCTGTAAACAAATGACTTTATAGAATATGCTAATTAGCATTGGGCGTTCCTGTGGACATTACTCAGGTGGCTAGGTGCTTCTTTGTTTCCTGATTACACATGCCTACAGCGTGCAATATTGTACCATCTCACGCCTCTTCCCCTGATGTCACCTGGCTTTTGGGAAGTCTTGTGCTAGCCGGCTCATATTTCATTTAATTTGCAAAAATTTTAATGAGATGTTTTCAGGTCTACTCACAGTAGCATCATGTCTTTCCTGTACACAGCTACAGCGTATGTTGGACTATATCGGATGTGCTGTGCAGTACTGTACAGCTGGATGACTGTAACATCTATGGAGCAGGGAGCTGACATGTGGCCGCTATACCTTACAGCACCAATTACAAGACTTTGATGCATTCATGCTTGTGCATTTTACAGAGATTACAGATTGCATTGAGGTCATGCCAGGATGCTTATCTGTGCGTGCAGCTGTAAACATTACAAAGATAGACGCAGCCTTATGGAAATGTGCAAGGCAGAATTAGGTTAACCATGAAGTTGTTTCATTAAGGATCCGCATCCATATGCATGCAGCTCACACAATATGAGGTCTCTATCACCAGATTTTACCCCATTGGACTAGCATCCTCCTCAGGTAAGGGATGAAATCTCCTTTCTAGAATTCCTGCATTTATGGAATATCTTGGCCATTTACCTTAAAGAAAAATTTCCTTTTAAGTCAAGTGAAAATGAGCAGAGAAGAGTTATATTTTTCCTGAGATGAGTTTCTTTAAGAGGCTGAAGGGGGAAAGTCACTTCAGACACTCCTTATTAAGGATAAGAATCTCAACTTTCTGATCACATCAGGCTTGTGGTTCTGTGAGCTACAGATATAAAAGATGGAATTATTATCTTTAATATGACACCAAAAACACATTTATAGGTGCTATAGAACAGAAGAAGCTGTCCGAAGTGACCCTCCACCTACAGCTTCTAAGTATGGTGTCACATTGGCGTTTTTTTTTTAAATCAGTGATTTTTCACTGGACACATACAGTGATTTGTCACTGATGCCTTACTGAACCATTCTTTTCAATGGACTTTTTCACACTTCTGTTTTCTCCACAAACCAATCTGTATGTGTCCATAAGCCCAAATGAGTTCAGTGAGAAATCACTGATGTGGAAAAATGATTGTTCCGCTTCAGTTGCGCATCCACTCCATTTTGTCTCCGCTGTGTCTCCGCTTTTCTTCTGATTTGTCTTTGCGATGCATCCGTTGTGTCTCTGTGTCCGCAAAAAAAGCCTCATCAGTGAAAAAAAAATGATGTTGCATCCGTTTTTTTGCTGGCCTATAGACTTGTAGTGCCTTCCTATAGTGCAATCCGCAGCCGTGAAAAAATAGAACATGTTTCATAATTTTTTCCAAGGCCAACAGATCAGTGAAAATACAAGCCAATGGGAAAACACCCTTAGAAATCAATGGCTTTGTGAGGCGTCCCATAGAAATCACTGATCTACGGATATAAACAACACAATAAGTGAAGAAACGGAGTGGCACTCACCATTGGTGAAAGCAATCTTCTTTATTCATAGTTCATATGGAGGGTACACAAGGAGGCCTTTCCTTGTGTACCTCCATATGAACTATGAAAGAAGATTGCTTCACCAATGGTGAGTGCTAGAGCATGAGCGCAGCACTAAAATGCTCGGCCCCCCAGTCGTTTATCGAGATGAACTTTTCCAGATGCTCGAGTGCTCGTCTCGAATAACGAACCCCATTGAAGTCAATGGGAGACCCGAGCATTTTTTTTTATAAAACTGAACAGTAAAAGAACAGTGCAAAAAAAAAATTCCAGATGTTTGCAGATGTTTTACTTGTAAGAACACATTGAAAGAACACTATTCTTCACTTTGCAGGTGTTCGTGCGTGTCTCCCGCTAAGTTAGGAGATGTGCACGAACATCTGGAATGTGAAGAATAGTGTTCTTTCAATGTGTTCTGCACTTAAATGCTCCTGTGTTCACTGTTTTTAATGTTTTAATTCTATTCTTCACATTGCAGGTGTGCGCGTGTGTCTCCCGATAGGTTCGGAGATACGCGCACACAGCTGCAAAGTGAAGAATAGAATTATGTGTTCTTACAAGTAAAACATCTGCAAACATGTGTAATATTTTTTTTTTACAATAAAAATACTTTTATTCAATTTATTTTATTAATTTACTGCTCGATCTCGAGCCGGCGAGATACTCGTCCGAGTAACGAGCCGGTCCGAGTATGCTAATACTCGACCGAGCAGTATATTCGGACGAGTATACTCGCTCATCTCTAGTGAGTGCCACTCCGTTTCTTCACTTATTGTGTATTGTGCTGGTTTACTTTCGGGAGTCAGAGCACAACCGCTGTGATATAGCGACAATCTCCGTACATACCCATCCACCGTTCCTACCGACTGATAAGGATCCTTTATTGTGCTGGCTGTGCCCGTAGTGTTTTCCTTTCTCTCTGCATATGTGACGGATATAAACAATACCGCCAATGTGAAAGATCCAATATGATTTCTAAATCATAGGTTAATGTTTGGGAATTAATTTGGAAAATAAATATTATTGGCAACTTCCATTGCTCTGATAGTTTGGGGGACCAGTCTTGAACTGTTTTTTTAGCTTGCTATGACTGCATGCTACACTTCTATCGCAACTACTGCAACCTGTCACCTAATGATCAACTTCATATAACAGATTCCAGTATGCCAGATTTATCAGGGCTTGCATGGCTGAAATCTGGCATAGAAGTCTTAAAGTAGTTGCATGCCAGGAGGACAAGTGGGCATGGAGGGGGCACGGCCACCAGTGGAGTTCAAGTGCAGGTTCGCTTGATTGTGCAGGTTCGCTTGATCAAACATGTCAGACAGCAACATAATGGGTATGCGGATGTTCTAAGATTTGCAGGTATAGAGAGGGTGGAATGTGGCCCAGAAGGGGGGGACCGTTCCCTCAATCTCCTACACCGTGAGAGTAGGTGTATTATGAAATTCTGAGCCTTAGGTGCATTGGGACTTAAAGGGGTATTCTCATCTGGGCACTTACATTCAGTTTCATTAATCTGCCATATATAAACATTTCTTCAATTAGATGTTATTAAAAAAAATTTCCTGTGTGAAGATAATTTCTAATAAATGTAGCCATGTTGTCCCTTAGAAACGAGATGGCTTTCTCGGATACGGCCACGTCTGATAGATTGAGTGCACAAAGAAACAAAAGGTTATTGTATATAAAATGTCCAGGAGTTACTACATGTCCCGCAGCCGTCCTGTAGTAATGATCGCTGAATCCAGGAGGTCAGGCAGGACTCTATAGCGTAAGTCTGGCCACCGCTGCCAGAGTGTGGGGTGGTCGTATCCGAGGAAAGTATCTCGTTTCTAAGGGACAGAATAACTACATTTATGAGAAATTATCATCACACAGGAACATTTTTTTTAATAACATCCAATTGAAGAAATGTTTACATATGGCAAATTAATTTAATTAAATGTAAATGCCCAGATGGGAATAACCCTTTAATGATTGCAATGATATGAAGGTTTTTCTGTAAGTCCTTATAATGTGTCCGGAGATTGTATCTCTTCACTGCTCTAATTATATACATGATGTCGTGTCTCCATTAAGTGTGTTTTTAACTGGTAGCACGGTCTATACATTGACCTTCATTCACTCACACGTTGTCTTACCCTGCTGCCTTACATGATTTCCGCTTACATGTACAGCTATTACTGCCTAATACTGTGGCAGTATAGAATCTCTGTCTTGATATAGGATTTATCGGCAGCACGGTATGTTTTAGTAGATTGTTTATTGTCACTATGACAACGAGTGCGCGCTTCCTCCCCTTCATATCCGGTGAGGTGCGTGCATGCGTCGTCACTGCCTTGAGAAAGCGCCGGCTGGCGCGAAACGGCCCGTCGGCTTAGCGGCACTGCGTGCCCTCCCTGTGTACTCTTTGTATGAATACATGAATAAAGAAGACTGCTTTCACGATTGGTGAGTGCCACTCCGCCTCTTCATTTCTTGTGGTCAAGTGCAGGATATGGCATCATTCTACACCAGGATGGACCTGGCATAGAACTGATCCGGCGGATTTATCAGAAGGTACTTTTACCAAAGCACTTCCATATGGAATGGATTATGGGGCAGATTTACTTAACCGGTCTGTTTGCGATCCAGCGGCGCGTTCTCTGCGCTGGATTCGGGTCCGTCCGGGATTCATCAAGGTAGTTCCTCCGCCGTCCACCAGGTGGCGCTGCTGCGCTGAAAAGCATCTGAACGAGCTGGAGTTCACCGGGCCGGACCAAGTGAAGGTGAGCGCGTCCCAAGCGACACATTTCTTTTTTTAAATGCGGCGATTTTTCCGAATCCGTCGGGTTTTCGCTCGGCCACGCCCCCTGATTTCCGTCGCGTGCATGCCGGCGCCGATGCGACACAATCCGATCGCGTGCGTCAAAATCCCGGGGCAATACAGGGGAAATCGGCGCAAATTGGAAATATTCGGGTGACACGTCGGGAAAATGCGAATCGGGCCCTTAGTTAATGACCTATATGTTAAAAGGGTTGTCCACTTTGCCTCATGTTTTTGTAATGTGTAAGTGCAGGGGGCAGGACATTAGGTCATTTACCTATATACATCTATTAATAGTCCTGCTCTATTTTCTTGATATGTAAAGTGAAGCCTCCTGTCTTCTACCTCATCAGCCAGAGATTCCTGTCCATAAAATGGCTGCAGATGGAGGGTCATGTGATGATAATAATAATTGATAATGATCTCTAACTGTCCATGACCATCTATCTTCCAGATCCTTATGATAGTATTCATGAATATAAGATCAAGGTCCTGACCGGGGACCGGGGATAGGATCACATGACCCTCCATCAGCGGCCATTTTATGGACAGGAATCTCTGGCTGATGAGGTAAATGACAGGAGGATTCACTTTACATATCAAGAAAGCAAAACAGTACTTTAAATAGATGTATATTGGTAAATGATCTAATATCCTGCCCCCCCCCCCCCACCACACACACACACACAGGTTACAAAAGCATGAGGTAAAATGCCCAACCCCCATGAACAATCACCCTCATGATCTCATAGTTGCCCTGCATATAACACGTACATTACCTCCTATTACTTCTACAGCAGGAAGAAGCAGGAGGCAATTCTGAAAGTAGATTTAATAATAAACATTTGACAATTATAACGGAATGAGTCTATAGAGACATTTGATTTGGATGTCACCTGTCATACAATATTAAAGTGACAGCTACAAATGATGACGCCTTCAATTATTTATAAGATCTTGGCATTTACTCTACTGAAGTTCTTCATATATAAATGAAGATGAAGGGATGGGAAAACAGTTTCTTTTATGATTAATTTCTGACAAAACATTTCAGTGCCTTCATCAGGAGGCTACAGATCTCTGGGGGAATTGGCTTACCTAATAAATTATCCTTTTAATTAGTAATACTTACAACAGCGTTTTAAAAAAACACATTTACTAAGGGTCAGTTGGACGCATTTCCGTCAGGTTTCCCGACTATTTCAGATTTGCGCTGAATTGCCCCGGGTTTTGGCACACACAATCGGATTGTGGCACATCAGCGCCGGCTTTCATGCGACAAAAATTGGGGGCGTGGCCGTCGGACAATCCAACTGTTTCGGACAAACTGTGGAATTTAACTTTCAAAATTGTCACAAGATCAGCACTCACATGCACCGTGAAGAAGAAGGTGAACTCCGGCGGACCTCAGCGGGGGAAGCAACACATGCAGGATATCGGGCGCAAGATCTTAGTGAATAGTGGCAGCTCTGAATCCTCGTCGGACATTCCGGATCGGCGTCATCAACGGGACGGGTAAGTAAATGTGCCCCAGAGTGTCAATAGCTCCATAATATCAATCACATTTTTCTGTTGTTCCTCATTTGTGCCTCAGTCCAGTAACCTGTTCATAGATTTAAGAGTTAGGATATAGTCAAAATGAACATCTAATAGCAGTTTTATTCCAATTTTTATAGCAATTATTATTAATATTATTGTTGTTGTTATTATTATTATTTTTTTTTTACAACAATTCCTTATTGCTAAACAACTATTTGTGTGATACAGCAGTAGAGGCTGTAAGGAGTGGGTACATGGGCTGAGCTCTCTTCATACGTGGCTGGTGTCAGCTGCATTATGCACCTAACACCTGCTGTTAACTGCATTGGCCGGTGGTGGCAATGATCAAGGCAGTTAACCTATTGACCATTGACAAAAGGTGACAAAAAAAACCTGGGGTTGTGTTTGCATAAGTGATAAATATTCTGTGTGTGACAACTCCCTTTACCAGGGTCATACTGGAGTACCTTGGGCCCACCAGAGGAAATCATTTTTGGGGCCCACCCTATCTTTTTACTAGAAAGAATTCCAAACTACTCCTAATGGAAGTATAAAACATGCAGATAACATTGTACAGTATTGAACATGTTGGGGCAGATTTTTTAGAAGAATCTGAGAGCAGAAATGTTTTATTTGCACATGGCAACCAATCAGAGGTCAGCTTTCATTTCCCCAAAGCAGCTAATGAAACTAAATTTGAGCTCTGATTGGTTGCCATGAGCAACCAGAACAGTTTTGCTCTCAGACACTTCTAATGGCAGTCTGCTGCACCAGATTTATCACGCTGTCTGATTCTGAATAATAGATCTCACATAGTCTTACACAGAAAATGACACCTTGGACAGTCAGGAGACTAAGCTCCAGAGCAGAGGACTGCTGTCTGGACCCGGCTCCATCTATCAGCCCAGCCGGAAGTTATTACCAGGTTTTGAGCAACCCTTTCTGAGGACCAGCAATCTCCTACCAGATTTTCAGCTCTGCTGATCCTGCTTTTGATGTTAGGCCGTTGCCTGCTATTCAAGTTCAAATAAAGAACCGTGAGTTGATTTACACAACGTGCCTCCATGTGATCCCTGGATCAAGCTGCTCCACCATCACAGGCTCCCAATCCTCCATCACCCAGGGATCCCATATACACCTCAGAGGTTGCCCCAGGGAGAAACCTCTTTCATCAGCCCATCCATCCATTATTCTTGAACACACCACCTGCAGGAGACCTGCCAGCTTGTAGGCCCATCCTCTGGTCCCAATACCCAGCACCGTGACTATAGCGTGCCCAAGGCCGCATAAACCAGCCACTTTAGTATTTTAGGGCCCAGCTGTCTACAACCACCAAAGAAAGGTGGTAGGAGATGTTACATAACCACACGCAGAGCTGCCTGTGATTGGCAGCTCCTTCTCAGAATCTTTCCTTACTAAAGCTGGTGGGGGTGAGTTTGAGCTTGTTCTCTCTGCAGCTGTGGCTTGAGTGATGGACGGCTGAACCAGTCAGTGCTGGAGGAGGTGTCCATTGTTCTCTTTATGTTAGGGCACATTCACATGGCCGTCTGCGGGGACGTACATGCGGCCGCAAATTTGCGGCCGCATGTACGTCCCCATAGACGGCAATAGCGGCGCGGCGCAGATGCGGTGCCACACATGTGTGGCACCGATCCGGCCCGCACACCGCAAAAAGATAGAGCATGCTCTATCTTTTGGCGTGTGTGCGGCCGTGCGCCGCTATTCTCTGTGGAGGGAGGAGGGGCTGCCTCCTCGCACGGCGGGCACGGCGGGCATACCGCTGTGTGAATGTACCCTTATGCACAGTTGCTTCAGAGGATACTGGTTATTCAGTCTTATCTTGCTATCTAGCTATTGTCTTGTTTGTTATTCTGTGTATTTGACCTCTGCTATGCTTACTGATTCCGCTTGTCTGTCTGTATCTGTTGTTTGTCTCTCAGTGTCGTATATATCTCCAAGTGTGCTTTCCCTGTCTCAGACTTGTGTTGGTTTTCTGTGCACCAGTGTGAACCCTGGTCAATATCCAAATTCCTGTTACCAGTCGGCTCCACCATCCAGCAGCTGCCAGAAGGAGTAAGTCTTCCCTCTCACCTTGTAGCGTCACTCAGGGACCCTTAGTTAGGTTCCTGATAGCGGGTTCGGTCTTGTCAGGGCAGCTTACCTGATGTAAGCAGGGCCATAACCCGCAGGGAAGTCGCAGGGTGAGTTTGCCACCACTTACCCAGTCTGACAGCTAGCGCCAAGCCTGGTTGTGGTTGCACTGTAGCTGGAGATTCTCATTACAATAAGCCTGTGATCTGAAAGATGAGATTATTATCTTTAATATGATAAGCTTGTTTCTAGGTTCTATAGAACAGACAATTGGGGCTTCTGAAATTACACTAGCCCTGCCACCTCTAATCTCAACTTATTTCACTTAAAAATGAGGTGAGTCATATTTGCCTGACTTTGGAGAAGATTCTTTTATAGCTAAATGTTTGAGATTTTACCTAACCGAGGAAATTCTAGACATGACACTTCATTCCCTACCTGAGGGGACTTTTAGTTTAGTGAGGTAAAACCTGAAAAAAGGGTCCCTTTAAGTAAGAAGAACTGCTAAAAATTGAAGGTTAAAAGAAACAGTGTGAGCAAGATCAGATGCCCTGACATGTGCTTCCTTTTCGCCCTTTTGCAAAAAACAAATTTTAAAAAAAAAGAGTTGATTAAAAAAAAAAAAACAGTGTTACTCCCCATGTAAATGCACTGGCATGATTTATCACTCTGTTGCCTGGTTTCTTTTACTATGTTTTGAGACTTATTTGTTTCAACTGAGACAAAAGGTCTCAAAACATAGTAAAAGAAACCAGACAAGGTGCTGATAAATCTCCCCCACTGGATTTCTTACTCCTACAAAGTTTGTTATAAGGTTTGGTGCGAAGCAGGTTGATTGTAATTCTCATCTGTGTCACTACTGCCCATGTGTGAACCTAGTCCAGTAATGAGAAGGACTTCCTATCAAAACCCTAATACAGAAATATAAAATATGCTTCAATACATCAGCGGCAAAATGATTCTTTCAAATTGATCTGTGTCACAGGGCACCAACTCATTACTTATTAGGCAGACTCATGTGCATTCATGTTTCTGTTTAGTTCACGATCCACAGAATACAAGAAATAGGAGAAAATTACTTTTACCAAAAAAGCATCTGAGACCAATCTCATTAAAGACTAGACAAATACAGCACCTTATTGAAATTGGAGGGAAATGCTAATGAAATGAAACAGTTAAATGCATATAATAAAACCTATATTATATAAAACTATAAAATATGTATGAAATCACAAATTTATAAAACAACAAAAAAATAGTACCCTCATTTTCAATCATTCAATCGGTAGTTGCTGTTTCTCCAATTTCTGGTCCCAGTTTCATTTCAATAAAATTGTCCCAGCTTCTAACATTGTCCGATAGACACTGTGGTGTCTTGATAATGTCTACTGTAGCTTTGACTGTCCTAAATTAAGGCTAGATGTTAAATCTGGGTCATGACTGTCTAGTCTTACTTTACACCAGAAGGATAAAATAAAGGTGTTCCAGGAACTTCGGTACCCATTAAATTTCAAAGTATTAATACTATAAAAAAAACTCACAACCCTCCATATGTGATTGTTTGTTATTTTAACTTTTTAAAGTTCTAATAAAATTTAGAAAATGTATGCGACCCAAAATTGCTTGGTTTTTTTCCATCCATACTCACTTGATTAGTGAATGAGCTATGATTATTTTTCCTATGAATTTTATATTTTCTCATTTAAACCATCTTCATTGTAAGTCGGCCACCCGATTGCCGGAGTGGCGGAAAAACAGCCAATCTGGGAAATGAACGCCCATAACTACTGGTCATGGTTAGGATTGGCCTGGCGGAGTTCCTGAATTAGAGAGTTTGGGAATTCCCAATCTAGCAATAGGCTCGGTTTGGGTGGCCGAACGCTGTAATGGGATGTTGGGTCTACTCATCTCTAACTGTAAGTTATTTAGTCTTCTATTTCCCTCGATGTTAAGTTCTACATCTTATTGGTCAATTTCTAGGAGGTACTATAAACAAAAGAAAGCAGGACCTAAGTTATTTGTATTTAATCTGGATCTATTTTATATAAAATATTATGATTAGTACTGTTAATATTTGTAGTTTCCTTGAAGACTGGTTCTGTTTCACAGGACTGGCACATAGCTAATGTTGTGCCAATGTAAAAAAAAAGCGATCCTGGAAAGTAGAGACCTTAGAGAGAGAGAAGAGAAAGTAAAGTCATTACCAGTGGAGTGCCACAGGGGTCAGTATTGGATTTGTGGAAGCTGAAGGGATTTGTGGAGTCTGGAGGAATGGGCGAAGAAATGGTTGATGAGGTTTAATGTAGATAAATGTAAAGTTATGCACTTGGGCCAAGGAAACAAAAGCAGGGAAGCTTCAAAGGGAAGAAAGAGAAAAATTTGGCACTTACCACGTGGTAAAATACATCTTCTTTATTTCTTACATCGTAGACAGGTAACACATTAACAGGGAGAGGAACGTGATAGCGTGGGAGCGCTTGTTAAGGCAGGGAAGCGACACATTCTGGATATTGGGCGCATGATTTTAGTGAATCGCGGCAGAGTGCATTATCGTCGGACAATGCAGTTTGGGTGAACTTCGTCGGACAGGTGAATATATGTGCCCCAATATGTGCAGTTTTGGGCACCAGTGTATAAAAAGGACATAGTAGAAATGAAACGGATGCAGAGAAGAGCAACCAAGATTGTTAGGAAGTGGGGGGCCTAGAATACAAAGACAAATTCCAAAATTTGGGATTATTCAGTTTGCGATTTGGGATTATTCAGTCTAAGGTGGCGACCTCATTACAATGTACAAATACCTGAACGGACAGTACAAGGATCTCTCCAAAGATCTTTTTATACCTAGGTCTGTGACCGGGATAAGGGGGCATCCTCTATGCCTAGAGGAGAGGAGGTTCTACCATCACCAAAGACCCCATCTATTCTTTAAGAGCAGTGAGACTATGAAACTCTCTGGTGCAGGAGGTTGTTTTGGCTGACTCTATGTTCATGTTGAAGAGAGGCTGGATGCCTTTCTGGAGAGAAAAAATATCACGGGATATGGGGAAAAAAAACATTATTCTTGTTTACGTACTAGAGATCCGATCGCGAGCACTAAAATGCTCGTGGAGTACTAGTTATTCGAGACGACTTTTTCCCCGATGCTCGTACGAGTTGCTCGTTCCGAATAACGAACCCCATTGAAGTCAATGGGAGACTACGAGCATTTTTTTCAAGGGACCAAGGCTCCTGAACAGGGAAGCTTGGCCAAAACACATGGCGAAACTAGAAAAGCGATGCGAAAACACCACGGTAAATGGACAGGAAAACAGCAGCTGGCAGCATGAATGGATGCATTTGAGGCTGCTAATCGACCCATTGATGCCAAAATATGGGGCCACCAGCATGGCCATGGACAGAGGCGAGTGACCGAATGAAGCCTAGATAGCATCTATAAACATTCCAATAATGGACCTGACACCTATAGGGGGGACGGCAATGCAGATGTCCCTTTGGGCTAGCGGCAGCCAGCTGAGAGTGTCATGGCGACATACCTAAATGGACCAGGCTTCAAACAATGGGTGGCCAGAGAGGAAAAAGGAGGTGAGCAAGAAGCGCTCAAATAATATGGACATGATAAAAGTTGCAAGTCTATATTTGTGGAGTTCAACATAGCAGCCGCGGTGGCGACAACGTGGTAAACATGAAAAGCCATGAAACAACCCAAAATTTGCTGGACTCAACTATGTCGTTTGATAAGGGGACAAGTATGGAGGCAGTGAAGTGCAATCTTAGTAGTAGATTAAAGGTGCTGCAGTTCTAATTAAACACTAGTTAGTTGGATCTTGGCATGGTGAGGAGGGCGCTCCGCTATGCAGGGCGAGCTTTTCGCCAATCCAAGCCACTTGTCTCTAGGATACTGCCACAACAGCACCTTCCTAGCACATTTGTATAACGATCAGTGTAGTAGCCGCCGTTCTTCTAAGCCTTTGGATATGGCGGGTGAGGGGATGTAAACAGATTGCGCAAGACGCGAATGATGCGCATGGAGCGGGAGCGCCGCTGCAAGGGGTGAGCTTTCGCCAAGTCCAAGCCCGCATCCTAGGCTAATCCACAAAAAGCACTGCTTGCTAAGCACCTTTTCGTATCAGATTCCCGTGTAGTAGCGTTCTTATAAGTGTGGATTATGCGGTGAGGGGATATGTAAAGATGGCAATAAGCGCTGAAATAAATGGTAAATGATAAAAGTTTGCCAGTATATTTTGTGGATTAACACAGCAGTCCCCGGGTGGCGACAAATAGTTAACTAAACTTTGGATTTGTGGAAACAATGAAAACACCCAAATTCTGCCTGACACACCTCCGGTGGAGTTCGTTTTTCGGTGCTGGCTATCGGTAGATGTCCAAAAATGTATGTGGCAGTCCAACCAAATCTTTCAAAACAGAGGAGGCAGGTAGGTGGAACACTCAGTAAAATGGAATTAGATTGAGTTGCCTGTAGTGTCGGCAGTCCAAACAAGTTTTCAACCAGTAGGAGCGGGTAGGTGGCCCTCCAGAAATAATTGATATAGAGTGGTGCCTGTATGTGGCAGTCCAAAAACACTTTCAAATTACCAGAGGAAGCGGTAGGTGGGCCATCAGTAAAAATGGAATAGATGAGTGCCTGTAGGGTGGAAGCCAAAAAAGTTTTCAACCCAGAGGAGCAGGTAGGGGCCTCCAGAAAAAATTTTATAGATTGAGTGCCTGTAGTGGACTCCCAAAAAGTGTTAAAAACAGAGGAACGGGTAGTGGCCCTCCAGAAAAAATTGAATAGACCTGGAGTGCATGTATGATGCACTCCCAAAAAATTGTGTTAAACAGCGGACCGGGTATGGGTGGCACTCCAGAAAACTTAAATGCATAAAGTACTATAGTAGCGCCAGTGGCGGGGCCCTGTCAAAAAATAGCCAGTTTACTCCGCTTTTAATGTACAAAGAGGAGGAGAAGGAGGAAAAGAGGAGGGGTAGTGGATCAAATTCTCAGCAGGGTTGTTGAGCTCCTTCACCTGGTGGAGATTCGGGAAATTATTCGAGACAATCCATGCTTTATTATCCTTAATAAGGTCAGCCGTTTCAGCGATGTCATAGTCGACTAGGCGTGTACGCTTATCGGTCGATGATGCACCATGCTGCATGATAACCACCTCGGACAACGACCGCGTAGCGGCAGGGCAGACAAGAACCTCAAAGGATGCTACAGCGCCAGTCGTGACCACATGTCCAGCTCTTGAACACCAGTAGTTGTAGGGAGCTGGTGCTCATTTAGGACGTGGTCTTTCTTTATGGTCGCTACGTTAATCCCTCACCATCTTTATGTAAAGATCAGCCCTTACTCTCGCCCCCCGAGACTCGGGGACAGGGACAGTGTCTTGCGGGCGGCGGGTGACATAAAGCTGGCAAAAGCCTCTTGTAACAGGCGTACCCTTGCCCGGCTGAAAGCTGATGCTAGCCTACTCTCCAGCGCTCACTTGTCCCGCAGAACTTCCGCACTCTGCCGCTTAGCGCTGTACGGAAGGGAAATACTGTGTCAGCTGCCTGTGAACCATGCGCGCCTCGATGCGTACAGCATATTCACACTCCTTTCCTATGACAGGGATGCAGAGTGGAAATGATTCTTTGCTTTGTTCCTTTGTATCCTGTTGGGTCACCCACGAGTTTCCGGTGAAACACCCAGAATCGGTGCTGGAATAAATTCTTTGAACCCCCGAGGGTCAAGGGGTCTCTTTGATGGAAGCCTAGCATGAAATCTGGCCATATGCGCTCGAGTACCAAGAGTAAGAATTCACCTCCCCTCACTGGATTATGCTGTCCAGTTCCTCATCCGCCTTAACTCCTCAAACCTCCTCTTCTTATGCCCATACACGCCTGAACGTGAAGGGACTCAACCAATGGTCCCATCTTGTGTATCGCAAAATTCTCCTCTATTCCCCAATCCCTCTCCCCACCTCCCCCTCCTCCGACTCATCGACGCTGATAGAAGAACCAGACTAAGGGTGCTCTTGGCACTTATCAAAATCGGAATCTTCCCTTCCCGTCTCTTGTGACGAGCGACAAAGCTTCCGAATTAATGCTGATCAGAGAGTTTTTTTTTCAACAGGCCATCCAAGAATGCGGGAGGGTGGAGGTGATGCCATGGCGCGCTATCGCCAATCTGACCAATCTGTGGTGACTCTCAAAGCGTAATCAGCACTGGACAGAATCAGGACATCATTCGTCCACTCCGCACTTGTAGACATTGAGGAGCTGACTGACCTGACTACCAGTTTGGTTGGATCAGCTTGACATCTGGCCCATCTGACCAATGGCTCGGCGCTGCTTGTAAATATCGCGATAACATGGTCAGTGTTGAATTCCACATCGTGGGCACGTCGCTACACAAACAGGAGCGTGCCAGCGGGCCCTCAGCAGTTGGAGCTTTGGGCTGCGGCTGACCTGAGAGTGCTAGACATCTGTGGTGGATCCTTGAATAATGTCGCACAGATGCGTTCCGACCTTCGTGAGAAATCCTGACAGATTTGGGGGATGTCTTGATTGGGAAACGGCGAACATATCGATTGTAACACAGGGCCAGGCATGGACATGTGTCAGTCTGCGAGTTGCAGAAGCCGCCACCAGGTTCACGGCCGTCTGTCACACAGCAACAAGCCCTGGGCTCAGGTTTCAGCGGTGCCAGCCACAGATCAGTCTGCGCCGTGATGGCTGTAATCAGCTTTGGGGTGTGCCCTGTTATCGCCTAGGCCTCAGCAGGTTTTGAGCACTATCGCCTGCTGTCGCTGTAGCGAACGCATGCTGAGCTGTTGACTTAGAATACCGACTGATGGCGCCAGTGCACCACGGATGGAGGTTCGGGCGGAGGCCGTGTGGAGGGAGGATCGGGAGGCGGGGGAGGGGAGGAGGGGCATAGTAGGCCTGGAAACACCTGGACCGAGGTAGGCCCCGCAATCCTCGGGCGTCGGGCAGTATTACTGACACAAGCCCCAGGGGTCAGAACTCGGTCCCAAGCACTCCCACCACCAGTCTATACCAATGTGCCGTCAGCGATATATAGTGGGCCCTGCCCAGGTAGCACTCGTCCCACGTGTTCCGTGGTTAAGGTGGCTTGTCAGAAAGGAAACGGAGTTGGTCAGGGCACGGGTGATGTTGTCTGACACGATGTGTGTCAGGGCTTGGGACGGCACATCGGGAAAAGTAGTGGGGGCTGGGGACCCGATATACCGAGGGGCGGCCGCCGCCAGGAGGTTGCGAAAGGCCTCGGTCTTCTACTAGCCTATAGGCAGCATCTCCAGGCTAAGCAATCTGGAGATGGCACATTAAGGGCTGTTGGGTGTGCGGGTGGGTGGTTGCACTATATTTGCGTTCACGCTCCAGCGTCCTGGGGTATGGGCTGAACGTTGGTGGATGTTCTGTGGAAGGATCGTCGGACGGCGAACGATGGGGTTTTGTGTGGCATGTGGTCCTGGGCAGGGGGCTGACTATCAGCTGACACAGGGGAAGGAGCAGGGTGTGCACGGCCAGAGGTGAACGGGCTTGTTGCCACGAGTGGGGTGTTTAGCATTTCATATTGCCTGGCATATGGTCGGTAGTTAGCTTTAGTTGGTGGAACCCTGCTGAGCCTGGTTTGGCAAATGTTGCACACCACAGGTCGTCGGTCATCCGGTGTTTCCTATAAAGAACCGTCCAGACTTCTGAAGATATAGCCTCGCCGCAACACAGAGGCTATGCCACGGAGCTTCACTAGTTGACACATTGGCGCTGATGCACCGGCTCTGGCCCCTGCTCTCCGTCTGGCCCCACACTGCTCTTCCAACTGTTCTGGTCGAGGACTCTCCTCCGTCTCAGAAGCACTGTGTCACCCGGCCTCCCTACCCCTAGGGTCTTGGTAACGTCCATCATCATCCTCCGATCCCTCAGTTCTGCTCCTCGGACTTCTGCCCTGGACAACAACTTCCCCACTGTTTGACAACCGTGTCTCCTCATCGTCGGAACACTCTTTACACACTTCCAATACGTCCAAGAAGGTCATCATCACCCACAGACTGTGAATGGTGGAAAACCTGGGCATCGGAAAATTGCTCAGCAGCAAAGGACAAGTGGTTTGTGATGTGGGAAGGTCCAAGAAAAAGTGTCCTCAGAGTATGCCGGTTTCAAAATGGCAAATTTTTCCTGGGAGGGGGCAGATCGGGGGGGGGAGGTGAGGTGCAGGGGCTGGAGGAGGAGTGGCGATTTGGTGACATGGGTGGACTGCGTGGAAGACTGACTGGTGGACAAATTGCTCGAAAGCATTGTCAGCAATCCACGACCATCACCTGTTCGCACTGTTCTGGCCTAACAGTGCTCTACACCACGAGTCCCAGTAACTTCAGACATGAACCTAGGGAGTGTAGCCCTGCGGCGTTCCCCTGCTCCCTCATACAGCCCCAGGTCCTGCGTCTCACCCCGGCCAGGACACAGGCCTTGACCCTGCATGCAGTGGTGGCGCCCATCGTCTCGCCCTCGTCCTCTACCCTAGCCCCTCGGGTTAAACATTTTTAAAATGAGAGTTATAGCTTTAATTTTTTTTTTTTACTTTTTTTGGTGTTTTTTTTTTTTTTGGTGTGTTTTGAGTTTTAAACCAAACAATTGCTATCCCTATGCTATGGCTATTTTCTAGCCAAGTATGAAAGCACACCACTATGCCAGATGAGATGACACTGAGTTATTAAACAACAAAATAACGTTAAATAAAAAAGGACAAATGGAACGACTGTGCCTAATTGAAATCCACCCCTACTACCAATTTTCCATTCGGTCTTTGCAATGGAGATGTGCGTCACGCCTAGACCAAAACACACGCGGTCGCAAGTCTCACTACAAATTGCTCACAATGGCTAGTAGTGAACTGCACAGCAAGTACCAGCCACCAGCAGATCAACCAGAAATCAAATATATATAGTACTGTAGGCCGTAAGCGTTTGGATCTCCTATGGCTATTTCTAGCCAAGTATGAAAGCACACTACTATGCCAGATGAGACTGACGCTGAGTTATTAAACAAACTAAACGTAAAATAAAAAAGGACAAATGGCAGACTGTGCCTAATTGAAATCCAACCCTACTAAATTTTCCCACTTCGGTCTTTGCAATGGATATGCGGTGCCATACGCAAAAACACAGCGGTCGCAAGTCTACTACAAATTGCCTCACAATTGGCTAGTAGATGCACTGCAGCAAGTACAGCCACCAGCAGTATCAACCAGGAAATCAAATATATAACGCTAATCGTACGGGTAAAGCCGTTTGGATTCTCCATGGCTATTTTTATAGCCAAGTATGAAAGCCACACTACTATGCACGATGAGATGGAGCTGAGTTTTAAACAAAATCAACGTTAAAATAAAAAGGACAAATGGCAGACTGTGCCTAATTGAAATCCAACCCCTACTAAATTTTCCCACTTCGGTCTTTTGCAAGGCTATGTGGTCACTAAGGCGCAAAAACACAGCGGTCGCAAGTCTCACTCACACATGCTCACAATCTGCTTAGTAGATGCACTGCAGCAACAGCCCACAGCATCAAACCAGAATCAAAATATAACGCTAACTGTTAGGGTTAACCGTTTGGATTGAGAACGCATTTTCGGGGCCGCCTCAGCACGAGTGCCGTTCTCTTTCTCCTCGCTCTCCACCCGTCTCCTATTCCTCTACCCCCCCCCCACCCGCACGCCACCTCCTCCCCCCTCTTTAACCTCCTTTTTCCTCTCTTTCTTCTGCCCCTCTCCCCCCCACCTCTTTTCTCCATTCCCTCCCCCCCCTCCCTTTATCTCCTTCGCCTTCCCTCCATTTTTTCGCTCCTTTCTTTCCCCTTTTATTTCCTTTTCCCCCTACCTCTCCTTTTCTCCACCCCCTTTTTTTCTCCCCTCCCCTCTCTTTCCTCCCTTTTCCCCTCCTACCCCCCCCCCCCCCACCCCTCCCCACCCCCCCCCACCCCTCCTCTTCCTCCCCCCTTCCCCCCCCCCCCCCCCCCCCCTCTTCGTTTTCACCCCCTTATTTCTTCCACTCTTCCTTCTTTTCCCTACTTACTCTTTCTCGCTTTTCCCTCTCTTTCTCTCGCCCCCTCCCGCCCCCCCCTTTACTCCCCCCCCTGCCCCCTCTCTCCCCCCCCTTCCTTTTCCCCCCCCCCCCCCCTTCCCTCCCTTTTTTTTTTCCCTTTCTATTCATCCTATCTCCCCCTCTTCTTCCCTTCTCTTTCGCCCCCTTTCTTCCTCCCTTTTCCCCCCCTTTGTTCTTCTCGTTTCTTCTCCCCCCCTTCCCTACCCCCCCCCCCCCTTTTCCCCCCCCCTCTCCCCATCCCTACACTCCCCCCCCCCTTTCTTTATCCCCTCTCTTTCCTCTCTCCCCTCCCGCTCTTCCTTCTTGCTCTTCTCTTCCTCTCTCCCTTTCGCTTCCTCTTCTTCCCCCTCTTTCTTTCGCTTTTTTTTCTACCCCTTCACCCCCCCCCTTTTTTTTTTCCTTTTCTTCCTCCCGGGCCCCCCCCTCTCTATTCATTCGCCTCCCTCCCCCCCCTTCCCCCCCTCCCCCCCCCCCCGTCCTCCTTTCTACCCTTTTTCCCCCCTTTTTCTCCCCCCTTTTCCCCCCATTCCTTCTTTCCCCTTTTTTTCCTCCCCTTTCCCCCTACCTCCTTTTCTTCCCCCACCCTTTCCTTTTTTCTCTCCCTGCCAAGTATGAAGCACACTACTAGCCCAGATGAGATGACGATGAGTTATTAAACCATAAATCAATCGTAAAATAAAAAAGGTACAACTGGAGGGGACTGTGCCTAATTGAAATCTCAACCCCTACGTAAATTTTACCACGCGACGTCTCACTGGCAATGGATTGTGCGTCACTAAGCGCAAAACCACAGCTTGGTCGCAATTAAGTCTTTCACTACAATTGCTCACATATTGCCGATAGTAGATGCACTGCGAAAAGTTACAGCCACAAGAAGATCAACAACGAAATCAAATATATCACGCTATCGGAGGACCGTAGCCGTGTGGATTCTCCTATGGCTATTTTCTAGCCAAGTATGAAAAGCACCCTACTATTGCAGATGACAGTGACGCTGAGTTTATTAAACCAAAATAAAACGTAAAATAAAAAAGAAAAAAATGGCAGACAGACTGGCCTAATGAAAATCCAACCAATTATCTACTAAATTTTACCAATTTGGTGTTTTGAGGGATGGATAGTGTGCCACTAAGAGCTACACCACACCGGTAGCTAAGGTCCCCCTGATACTTCCTCAAAAATGGTAACTACGACTGGAAAATAAAAAAAAAAAAAAAGTTAGAATAACGTATGTAAGCCCTAAGAAGGGGCTGTTGAGGTTATTGGAGAATCAAATCCTGCCTAACAGTAAGCTAATAGAACCACCCTAACGTTTCCCTGAACAGCAGTCGCTTCTCTCCCTAGCGGATCCGACACGGAAGATCTCGCAGCAGCGCCGGGTGGCAGCGGCTAGTCTATCCCAGGGTCATCTGATCGGCTAAGCCAACCATGCCTATCGATCGTGTAAGGGTACCAAGTCATGCTGCGTGTGGAGTGTTCAGAGTTCCTGTTGTGATCTGGCTTGTTTCTGGCCGCCAAAAAGCCAAAACGGCCGGGACGCGCCATTTTCCGAGCGCCGCGCCGACAGTTAATTCGTGCCGAAAGCAACAGCAACGCCTCAGTTTCGAGTACTTGCTAATGCTCGAACGAGCCATTCAAGCTCGGACGGCCATTATACCTGTTCGACTCATCTATATTTATTACTTAAAGGCTGGACTTGCGTCTTTTTCGAGCCTTATAGACTATGATACTATGACAACTACTACCCCTACTTGAGAACTCCCGACTTACAGACAACCCTAGTTTAAGACAGACCCCTCTGCCCACTGTGACCTCTTGTGAAGCTCTCTGGAAGCTTTACTATAGTCCCAGACTGCAATGATCAGCTGTAAGGTGTCTGTAATGAAGCTTTATTGATAATCCCTGGTCAAATTACAGCTAAAAAACATTTTCAAACTACTATTGTCAGTGGGGCATAAAAATAATTTGTCTAGATCTACAATTATAAAATATACAGTTTCGACTTAACCTATCTTGTACGTAACCCGGGGACTGCCTGTTTTACATTGTCATGATGATGTCATGATGTTCTGAAGATCGTATACTAATTTTTATATCCTACGGCCTAGTTATGTCATGATACAGCTTTCCTCTTGGATATGGTTGCATTCATGTATCTCACAAAGATTCATGACTTTCTACTCTAATTTATTGAAATTGTTATGTATTTGGTTCAGCGTTATTGAAACAGATGCCTGCTGACTGCGCCTCAGCCTGATTCACTTAGATAGTACAATGAATGAATCAAAATTAAGATCCGTCAAACTCCATCATTTAAACATGTGTTTTATTATTAATGGGCACATTTTGATCCCCTGCAGATGATTGATGGATCATCCTAGTAATGAAAATAAAGACTTAAAGAACAAAAAGAAAGGGTAACGTGTGGCAATGACAAATTGGCCCTGACTCATCTCACTTTTTAAGGTTAACTCAATTTTAGTTCTCAAGCCTTTGAAATGCAAAAATGAATCTTTCAATTGATTTATTTAAATTCTGTAACATATTTGATTTGTTCTTGGTACTAAAATCAAATTCTTAGTTGAGAGTTTCTTAAAAAAAAATTTTCAATGACCATGTACAGTAATATTTAAAGCAAATCTACCACCAGGATCAAGTGTTGTAAACCATGCACACTTACATGCAAGTCTGCTCCTCGCCCCTTGATTTGACAAAAAGGCCTCTGGGTTCAAATAACAGCTATGGAGTCCAAAGCCCCTCAGGTTCATTTGCATAAATTTTAAAACCAGAAGGGTTACACAACAGTATGTAAGTGTACTTGGTTACAATCCTTCATCCTGGTGGTAGATTTCCATTAGTGGACTTTTTAATGCTTTACTACAATCATTTACTACAATTCACAATTAACATTTTTTTTCTTTCATTGGGTTTTAAAATTATAAAATAAAAAGTATACCTGGCTACCTGCCTGCAAAGTCATGGACTATTTTTATGAATATCTGCCACTACTGGGAGCCAGGTAATGTATCATAGTTTAGGCTGAAAAAAGACGCAAGTCCATCAAGTTCAAACTTAAATCATTAAACAAATGTTTTTTCCCCATAACCTGTGATATTTTTTCTCTCTAGAAAGTCATTCCATAGTCTCACTGCTCTTACAGTAAAGAACCTTTGTCTATGGCGATGATAGAACCTCCTCTCCTGTAGGCGTAGAGGATGCCCCCTTGCCCTGGTCACAGGCCGAGGTATAAAAAGATCTTTGGAGAGATCCTTGTACTGTCCGTTCAGGTATTTGTACATTTTAATGAGGTCTGCCCACAGTCATCTTTTCTAAACTGAATAATCCAAAATTATGTAATCTGTCATTGTATTATAATCCCCCCATTCTCCTAATAATCTTGGTTGCTCTCCTCTGCACCCGTGTGGTCTGACCAGTGATTTGTATAAGGGCAAATCTATGTCTTTATCATGAGAATCTATTCCTCTCCTGATAGATCCCATAATTTTATTTGCCTTAGCAGCAGCCGCCTGGCTCTGGTCACTAAAATTGAGTTTACCATCTACCAATACCCCAAATCCTTTTTCCAGTTTTATAGTTGACTATTTAGAACATAATTATACTTTTTGTTTCCACAGCCCAAGTGCATAACTTTATATTTATCTACATTAAACCTCATCAATCATTTCTCTGCCCACTCCTCAAGCTTACAAAAATATCTCTGTAATGCTAAGCTATCTGAGTATTAATTACTTTACACAGCTTAGTATCATCTGCAAATATAGAAACTAGACTGTGTAAACCCACTACACGGTCATTAATAAAAACTATTACAAAGAAGTGGCCCCAATACTGACCCCTGTGGCACACTGGTAACGTCAACCCACTCTCAGAATGTTCCATTAATGATGACCCTCTGTTTTCTATCACTAAGCCAATTACCCAAATACACAGATTTTCCCCTAGTCCCAGCAGTCTCATTTTATGTACCAACCTTTTATGCGGCACGGTGTCAAATGCCTTTGAAAAATCCAGATATACAACATCCACAGTGTCCCCCAGATCCAGGAGGAACTTACCTTATCATAGAAGCCAATCAGATTAGTCTGGCAGGACTGACTTCTCATAAACCCATGCTGACGCTGGGTTATAAGGTTATGTACAGTGAGATACTCCAGGATAGCATCTCTAACAAACCCCTCAAATATTTTACCCTCAACAGAAGTTAGAATCACAGGTCTGTAGTTTCCAGGATCGCTTTCTGATCTTTTTTTGTATATTGGTACCACATTTGCTATGCGCCAGTTCTGTGGAACAGAACCAAAACATTCCTCAGGGAAACATCAAATATTAAAAATAATGGTCTGTCTATCACAGTACATAGTTCATGCAAAACCCAGGGGTGTATGTCATCTAGGCCCGGTGCTTTGTCTTAGTGGTTGTGAGGCGGCCCCATACCTCTTCCTGGGTTAAAATGTTGACATTTCATAGAGAATTTATATCATTCCTCATTGTGACTTCCACCATGTGAAATAAAGTTTTATAAAGTAGTGGCAATATTCATGATGCTAAAGGAAGGAATTTTTAAAATCATCATAGCATAGGCTTTTGGAATCTGTCATTAGCTAAAAATGGAATTCCTGGTGACAGGTTTGCTTTACTTTTTGTGATAACTCTGTCCAAAGATAATTTGCAATCACCTTTCAAAAGTGCGGAACAGTTATTCCAATATTTCCCTTAAAGGGGAATTGCCTGCTCAATGTATCCTTCAAATCCACCATCAATACCTTACAAGATGTGTAGATCCTTAGGGATCAAGGGAGGGGAGGACTAGCAGAAGCCTTTAGTCTTTATCCCAACCTCTTCCCTGAGTTGTGAATAGCATCCCCAGCATGGCATGTGTCCGAAAGAGGAAATGAAGAAAGGGAGAGGGGGAGAGAGAGGAGAGAGAGAGAGAGAGAGAGAGAGACGAGAGAGTCTATAATTATTATATATATATATATATATATATATATTATATTACAAGGAAGCAGCAGCACTCCAGTACGGTAGAGTAAATCAGGGTTGATCTTTTATTTCACGATGCGACGTTTCGTTGTATCCACCTTTTTCAAGCATGAACACATGTAAAGGTTGATGGAATATGCGCGCAAAGAATCAAACAGTTAAAGGCTTTGTATATCGCCAAAGGAAACCGTTTATTATTTTTACGATAAAAATAAATACTCTAATACATCGTTTTCAGGATTGCAAAACCACAGGAAGCAAAGCTCATGTCACAGCGGGAAACGCTTGAATTGAGCTTTATCTCTCAAAATCCTTTTTATTAGAGAAAACACAAAAGCATCATTTAAGCCTATTATATTTAGAATCTTCAAGGGGGGCTTGTTCTTAGATGAAGGCGGGATATAGATGTACATGTAATGTGTCCGCTGTCCTGTGTAATAACCTACACTACAACATGTATTTCCTGAAATGATATGGATAAGGTATGACAAGTATGGGTGGGATAGATTCAGTCCTTGAAATTTCGCTAACGACATGCGTATTCCAAAAACGAATGATACAGAACGACATGTTTATTAAAGTGTCTAATGAAATGTCAGGAATGTCACATATTAAATCAGACTTCATTACATTATAACAATCCTTACTTTGTGGAAATTGTCAGAGGAATATGTAAAACAACACACTTTGAGGCTCTCATTAATCCAATGTAAACCCCCGATTGATGTCTCTGACGCATGTTACTGTACAAGCATATACTGACATATGCAGTATAGAACATAAAGTGCCATATACAGTAACCCCAAAACACATATATCCCTTGCAAAAATAGGCACATAATCTGTAAAGATAAAAAAAAAACATATGTCCATCCATTTTTTCTAAACTGTTCTACCCAAGGAATGGTAGAAGCTTAAGAGAAACAATTCCCATTTGATTTTAGGATTCATAATAGTGTTGAGTGGACCCGGACCGCAAAGTTTGCACTTTGCGGGTTTGGGTTTCCCAGACGACCCGGACCGCAAAGTTTGCACTTTGCGGGTTTGGGTTTCCCAGACTTTACTCCTATGTTAGAAGTTTGGGTCCGGGTTTGGCTGAATGATCGTGTGTGTAAGCTCTTTAAAGGGAACCTACCATCACAATTCTACCGTGGTAGATTTTTTGGGCTAATCCTCACGTCCCGGCTATCTTTTATAAAACTTTAATCCTGGAGATTAATTTTTTAAGAGGCTACTGGGCGTGGAGTAGCCGACATGAGGCTACAAGTCGCGGCTACTCCACGCCCCAGTAGCCTCTTTACTCCGCCTACCATTTAATCTTCGGTGCGCAGCTCCTCGTAGCTGCGCGCACTTGTCCGAGGGCTTCCTGTGGTTTTGCAATCCTTGTAGCTGCGCGCCAAAGATTAAATGGTAGGCGGAGTAAAGAGGCTACTGGTGCGTGGAGTAGCTGCGACTTGTAGCCTCATGTCCGGCTACTCCACGCCCCAGTAACCGCTTAAAAAAAATGACATATCCGTGGATTAAAGTTTTCGAAAAGATACAGGTTTAAATACAGGTTCTACCAACTTTGCTGTTAACATTCAAACAGTTAACACCCGCCAATGCCAGCACCAATAGCGGGTGTTGCTGGTTGGGGTCTGGGTTCCAACACAGATAGTTATATATAATATACTCTGAATTTCAAGGGGCTCTCTCCTGAAATTTTGGAGCTGCAATATTTGAACACTGAAGAAACACATCCTGAATTCCAGACCCATATTGAAGCTTTTTAAAAGGGTTTCTTCTAGCTTGAGATTTAATGTAAACTCCTTAGGATGGGTCAATATTTGGCAGTACAGTCTGATAAGTGAGACAACAACAATGAGCTAATAAACATTTCGGATGATTGGTGCGACCAGGGCTAATTCTAACCTTTCTGCTTCCTGAGGCAAAAAATTAATTAAATGTTGCCCTCCATTCCCCATTAGGTAACCCAGTCCCCGTCTATATTTGGCCGACTGAATTTACAAATTTTAGTACGTATAGTATACGTATATGTATAGTACGTACAGCATCCCAAATTTTTATATTATGTCAGGGTTCGGGGTCAGTGGATCCCCTGGACCACCGCCGGAGATGGTACTAGAGGTACAGAATCGGAGTCCAGGATCAGGTCAGGAACAGGCAGACAGTCAGGGCAGGCGGCAGAGATGCCAAGGTCAGAGATCAGGTCCGAGGTCACAACAGGAATTCAGCAGAGCAGGGAGCAGGAACAACTTAGGGAACACAGCAAGGAACGCAGGGAAGCTTTCTCAATGGCAATGAGCACAAAAATCCGGCAGGGAATCCTGGGAACAGCTGGCCTTTAAGGAAACCCGGAAGTGCCAGCGCCAATCAGCGTTTCGCTGACCCTTTTACTTTTCAAGTGCCTGCAAGCGCGCGCCCTAGAGAGTGGGGACGCACGCATGGCCTAGCCGAGAGAAGAGCAGGATCGCGGAATGTGGATTGCGGGGGTTCCCGTGACATATTATCTATACATCACATATTACCCATACATCCATATACGTTATATACTGCCCCCTCATTATATTATCCATATATTCATATGCATTATATTACATACAGCTCCCTTTGATTATGTTATATAAAGCCCACTCCCTGTCATATTACCCATACAACCACATACATTATATACTGCCCCCAGTTATATTATCCATACAATCATATACATTATATACAACCCCTTTGATTATTTTGTATACAGCTTGCCAGTTATATTATCCATATAAATCCATATACATATTCCCTGCCCCCTGATATGCAGCCCCCTTGTTTATAACCTTCCCTTAGCCACCCTACTTTTTAATAGTATATAACGTTTGTGCCCAGAAATAAAAATAATAAATCAGTTACCTTCCTCCGGTCACAATCCCACACCCTGGCCTCCATCTCCATCTTCTCCCCACTCTTCTCCTGCCAGATGCTCTGTGCAGGGACACAGGCGAGACACGTCATCCCATGATACCTGAGCTCTGTATATTAATTGTGTCTGTGTTTTAAAGAGACAGGTGAAATGAATATGCTGGTTGGCAATTCGGGTGGCAATGGGTGCCCAAATCAACCACATTACATTGCCCTTAAACTGTCGCCCCTCTCAGGGCTTGGACATCTGCTGTCTGAGGCTCATGATAGATGAAGCCCTGTGTGCACCCTAAATAGACCCAAAAAGGCTCTTCTCAACAAACAACCTTTTTAGAGCAAAGATGAGGTATCTGCTCATGTAGAGTAGGTGTCTCACATCATGTCATTAGGCTTCCACAAAGTTTATCTTTGTAAAGGGGGTCTGCCTCACAAAGTAGCTTGGAGAATCTTTTCCTTTGGGAAAACATTTTTGCATATTTTCTTTAGGAGTACATCATGATTTCAGATCTATGACTATGCATATTCTTTTTTCTGGCTTGGTCTCAGAGGTGTAGATTAAAGTCCCATTGTGATATCTATAAGATGGATCCTTCCTACAATGCACTATTTTTAATATGGTGTCTTCCAAAACAGTGAGTTTTGGTCTCAATATACACCTGAGGTCAGAGCCATCTACTCCTTCAGTGCTGACAATACCTAAGTTTGGTCCAATGCCTGTGATCTTGTTGGGCTACTTTTAAGGCATTAAGGTAAGGAACCAAATTTATTGTAATATAGACTACTATTAACACTTTTTTTCAAACTTTATTTAAAAATGTATCACATTTTTGGATAGTGCATTTAAAAAAAAAGTTCAATATTTAAAATGATGATTTATTAGAATTTCTAACTACTGAAACCTAAAATAGCTGCTATTACTGAAATATATCTGCTACTGTCACTGCCAGGAAATGCCAATCACTGCAAGCTGGCGACCGTGATTGCCACTACCGCTCTTCAGCGAGGCACTTCCAACATCAATTGGGATGTTTTATTAATGCCTTCATGGCTCCAAGCAAAATAACACAATTTGCTTGTGAAGAAAATATTCAAAAACAATTATGTTAAATGAGAAAACAGCCTTTTATCTTACTGACAAATAACTAGGAAAATATGCTCTTTCCTCAGTTACTCACATATAGTTTGGCATTTTTCACTTAAGCTATAATTTGGAATATTGTACGATCATTTCCGAAAAGTAATGTTTATATGACCTTTCATTAGATCCACTTAGTTGTTGTGTTTATCACATTTTAGAAGATTAATGCTAAAATGAGTTTATTGCTTCAATTAAATATTTTGTTAAGCATCCAGTTACATTCTTCTTTATGGTGACTAAATTGAGGGGTTCCAAACCATGCAACTGGTTATGCAGATGAGTGTCTTTTGTTCCCCTGCTTAAACGGAATGGAACGTAAGTTCACACATGTAAATTACTGCTTCATTCAACTTCTTGTCATAAATCATCCAGTGGTGCACCACTCAAATGGAGGTAGTTCTTGTACATATGCTCACAGGGGTCAATATCAATATCAGATGTGAAAAGTTACTATTTTTAAGTGTCAGGTTCTACTTTGCAGCAGGTGAGCATGCCCCTGATGCTGCACCATCTTTCTGCAGATGGTGCAGCCTGAGGCAAGTGGCTTAAAGTGCCTCACCAATTTATACTCACGATCTCTGACGCTAGCTGTCAGACTAGGTAAGTGGTGGCAAACTCACCCTGCGACGTCCCTGCGGGCTAAGGTTCTGCCTAAGGCAGATAAACCACCCTGGCAAGGGCGAACCCACTATCAGGAACCGAACTGATGGTCCTTAAGTGACCCTACAAGACGATAGGAAAGACTTACTTCATCTGATAGCTGCTGGATGGTGGAGCGGACAGGTAACCTCCAGCACTGACTGGCTCAGGCGTCCATCACTCAAACCGCAGCTGCATACAAAACAAGTTCAAAGACACACCCAGCTTTCCCAAGATCAGAAATGGAGCTGTCAATCACAGGCAGCTCTGGGTGTGGTTTTCCAGCAAGAAACCTGAAACCAGATCCCATCAGAACAATTTGCGGGTTCTGACAACAACCCATTAAAGAGCTCCATACAAGCCTGCGGAGCCACAACTTAAAGAAGACCTGTCACCAGAATTTTGCCACCCTGATTAGCAATGCCTGCTGATAAAGTAATGCAAGTCCTTCCCATATCGCCTAAAATTAACAGCCAGAGTGAGACTCTATCTTAATTAAAGCCATTTTTCTGATATCTAAATTAGCTTTTCTGACTCATGTCTAGTGGCTTTGACTCTTCTCTCTTCCTGACTGGCAGTGAACCACACCCCATTTTTCTGTGTCTCTTTAAATCACTGCTCTGCTTTCTTGTACTTAGGGACCGTCTGCTAATATTTTACAGACAGAAACATAAAGCTCTATTAACTTTTAGGAAATATTGGGGCAGATTTACTTACCTGGCCCATTCGCGATCCAGCGGCGCGTTCTCTGAACAGGATTCGGGTCCGGACGGGATTTATGAAGATAGTTCCTCCGCCGTCCACCAGGTGGCGCTGCTGCGCTGAAAATCATCTGAACGCGCCGGAATACACCGAGCTGGACCAGGTGAAGGTAAGCGCTTCCCACGCACATTTTCGGTTTTTAAATGCGGCGGTTTTTCCGAATACGTCGGGTTTTCCTTCGACCACGCCCCCCAATTTCCGTCATGTGCATGCCAGCGCCGATGCGCCACAATCCGATCGCGTGCGCCAAAATCCCGGGGCAATTCAGGTACAATCGGCGCAAATCGGAAATATTCGGGTAACACGTCGGGAAAACGGGAATCGGGCCCTTAGTAAATGACCCCCATTATGTCAATTTTTTACACAATGCCTTGTATTACATTCATGTCATGTGGCCAGAGTGACATTATCTGAGGTCCTTTAGCCTTTGATCATTAGCAAACTGTACCCAATGTATGTGATCACATGAAATCACAGCAGCATTCATGGAGGGTTAGAAGTCCATGGAGGCAGCTGTGATTTCTTGTGATCAGATAAATACATGGGGTACAGTTTGCTAATGTTGGGAGGACCTGAGGCGATGCTACCCTGGTCACTTAAATGAAATGAACTAAAGAAAAGCAGATCCTGTCAGAGGGACTCACATCAGTATGTCAGTGTGCTAGGTTTACAATCCTTCATCCTAGTGGTAGATGCAGTTCATAATTATAGTTATCAAACCAAATTGAGCCAGGGATTATCAAATCCTAAATCTGGATTTCAAGTAATTTTAAGGTAGAAAACAATGAGAATTCCACAAATGACTTGGATGATTCCCATAATGTACCTACATGTACATTGTAATATAAAAAATAAATACATAACAATTGTCTTATCATTAATGTTAATATTGAATACACATTATCTGTGACTTTTCATTGATTTACTGAAATAGTACTGAGCCGCAGTCACCCATAGCAATCAATAAGACTTACTTTCATTAATCTAAATTATACTGAAAAAATATCCATGGCAACAAAAGGTGTGCAGACTTGTCAAATCCCTGCCTCCATGCTGCTGTGAGACATAAGCCGGGAACAGCTCAGAGAATACATAGTCACCTATGGTAAGCTGATTAATAACATAAGAAAAAGCATCAAGATGGGTGAAAATCCAGGAAGATAAATAGATGTTTTAGTCTTATAGAAGTTAATGTATAGATATTACAGGAAATTGGGTTGTGGAGCTGCAAAATCAAAAATAATAATAAAAAAGATTTGAGGAATGTTAATGGGACCTTTAATTGGCCATTCACAAGCCATTACTCTCTTCAGTCTTGGTCTCCAGTGAGGCACCAAAAATAAATTTACACACAATGGGACCAATTTCATGACATGGGCTTAACACATTAGTATTTTTTTATAAGGTAGGAAGAAACCAGAGCGTCCAGAAGAAACCAATACACACTCTTTACAATGACTTCCCCTGGATGGATTAAAGCTCAAGACTCCAGTAGAGTAGGTGACCAAACCATGTAAACAAAGTATCAAATAAAAAGGGGCAGAGGGGCATTTAATCTTTAGAGGGTGTTTTGTTGGTTGTTTTTTAACTTCTCTTACAATCCATCCTGCCATGGGTACAAGGCGGGGAAATTACTTGGCAGCTATGTGTAACATCACTACAAAAGGTTCCCAGTCGGACCCCCCGCCCCCGTGATCATTAGGTTGGACTTGTTGCAGTGTGGGAGTATGGTACCACCAGGTCGCTCGCAGACACAACTTTGTCCGCGGTAGAGGCCAAGGCGAAGTGCAGAGTCGTTGAGCAGAATCGTAGTCGGTGACAGGCAGAAGGTCAGGATAGGCAGCACGGGTTCAGAGTGGGGGACGTAGCGGATGGTCAAAGCTGGCAGGGACGAAACCGGGTCACAACAAAAAAATTCATAACATGAGCACCACCGAGAGCTGGTGACATCATGGAGCTCACGAGAGCAATGATGCATACGCACTCTATGTTCATTACACATGGCCGTCCACTTTGAAGTGCAGCCGTGCGTAATAAAGTCACTGGCTCTCGGGAACAGAGAGGAATTGTGGGGGGAGACCTTACAAGCAATCAAGGCAAGTGCATTGTTATACAAGTGATCAAGCGCCAAGCAAACTGTGTCAGGTACCTAGGAGCGCCGTATGGGTTCATTTGGCTAGTGTATAAATCGATTTTTGGACAAAACTAAGGAATTCTGTGCCATATCAAGACCACGTCCAGCATCAGCTAATCTACCCCTAAGTACAGGTATGTTTGAGTTCTTTAAGGACATATTGCTCCAGAATACTTTATTGACTGACCTGGACTTTCTCCAGAATACTTTCTCGACTAAGCACAGTGCTTTGTTCTTGACCTGCTTAGGTTAGCTATAACCTATATTGAAACAAATTCATTAGCGAATGATATGGTCACCTTGTGGGTTTAAAGTGCACATTCCTGTACTGGGGTCAAAGGGTAAAAACTGTTGTGGTCACTTTTCAATACCACTTCCTTAATAATTTTTCATGTGTAGGCAGATCACATTGTACTGTAAAAACCTGAAGAGGGATGTTATCACTACTGTGATTAACTATAACAGCCACGAAAAGATAAGAATCCCTTATTTGTATATGACCTATTTAAATGCTATCTGCACCTCTGGATCATCCATATATTCATACTGCATGGCTGCCAGTACAATGGTCTTGGCAGGTGGAACATCTCGTCTTACGATGGATGGTGGTTAGTAAAACCCAACCTATGGAGATGAGCGTTGATTCTATTTGAAAGGAAGTTGGCTCATTAAACAATATTGGAAATAGTTACGGTAGGTTTTTCAAAAAACTAACAATTTAACACAGATATTTTTACATTTATCCACATTCATTTACCACAATCGTTGTTCAAAATTTCTATTATTAGCTGAGGACTAAGGTAGAATACCTGGGATTAAGATCTGTTCGATAAGGACATTTTAAAATCAATAATTATTATGAAATTGTAATTTCATCAAAAATAAATTAAAAATTGTAGCGATCAATAAAACCCAATGTGCTTTGATGCATTCATACAAATTAATTTACTTAAGCAGCTGCCTCCTACTAATTATTTTTTCTATCACTCCGCTGACAAGTTCACAGGATGAATTGACCCGTCATGTTATCTGGAAATAATCAGGAATATAACTGAATCCTAATTACCGGGTTAATGAGGCTGGAAAATAATAATAGTATCTGAATCACTCAGTCAGACCATTATTAGTGAAAGATGCTAGAGACAAAATCATTGGTGTAAACTGCGAAATATGGATCAATGCAAATATAATAAAGAGTGGCAACATGTAGGCAAGGGAATAACCCTCCCACAGAGAAGGAACCTACATTAAACTTCTAAAATGTTACGCCTTATTTAACCTTTTTGTTATTAAAAATATTGAATCATTATGAAATATCAATTGGTTAATAGCTACACATATAAGAATTTGATGATTAACATGTTCAAACTTTGCCCTTCTGTCAAAACATTTGCCAAAAGACAAACATGTATAATTCTTTTATATCTTTTGTAACTAAAATGGTGACTGCATGGAAGGATACAAGATGAATGCATCAGGCTTTCTTAATACGGGACAGCATGGTGGCTTAGTGGTTAGCACTACAGCCTTGCAGCACTGGGGACCTAGGTTCAAGGCCCAGGGTCAACATCTGCAAAGAGTTTGTATGTTCTCTCCATGTTTGCATTTGTTTCCTCTGGGTCCTCTGCTTTCCTCCCACACTCTAAAACATACTGGTAGGTTGATTGGATTTGGCAAGCTCTGAACAGTACTGCGTAATCTGTAGGCGCTTTATATTATTATTTGCAATCTTATTTTTAACCCTTTCTTTACAATTTTACTCAGTTTTATTGCTGTATTAGCTCCTATCACTCCCTAAGTGGTCAGTTTAAGATTCCAGTGTGAACTCTCTAAGCAGACACTTCATGATTCCTCTGTGCTGTGAGAAGCTGTGTGCTGACAATGGGCTTAGATTATCAGGGTACAGGTCTATATACACTTTCATCTGGCTTCTGAACATTGTACCAGTATCTGACTCAAAGAAAGAGACAGATCAGAGATGATGAGATCCATGAGCTGCCTTTTCCACTCTGCCAGCTCTGCAACATAGCTGGTCTCCCTCCCTAGACAAAGAACATATCTGCCTGTAGCTTGCAGCTTCTTTCTCCTCACAATGTGTTGTTTGCTGGCAGGAAGTGAGTGTCTGTGAGCTCCATCATGGAGTGCAGGGGGCGAGGCTAGAGTGCAGGGAGCAGAGATAGGCAGAAATCTCAGCTGCACAGCATCACACAGAAATCCAAAATTGCAGCCCCGACCCTAAGTCAGAAATTCCAGGGTCGTGTCTAGGAGCAACTGAAATTGTGTACACCAGGATTGATAGAGGCAGGTTGGAATTATATATGTGAAATGCTGTATTTTTGTTAAAAACAGCGAATTAGAGAATGTGTTATTTTGTTATCCTGAGTACATATAAGAAACTTGCCTTCATGGGAATACCCCTTTAATGGAACCATGACATATAGATCTGGGCCATTAAGGCAGCCCATCAACCTGCTTTTCCAGGTATGCACAAACGGCAAACTGGCTTGAGTCTGGGTCCAGGGATCTGAACCAGCAATGTTTAGCATGTACTCGAAAATTGTGGTTATCCTTACCAGATGACCGATATTGAGGGTTTTGTATCGCCATCCATAGAATAAGTCAGACTCTGTATCTTGCATGATCTTTGTGTCACTTAATGTACACATGGATTGATTCAGTATCCCTGTAATCCGTTTTTATTAAAATAATAGATTTTTTGGAAGTTCTTAAAATTGTGCTTTCCTGTTACCCCTAATCATTGTAATAATATGAGCAGTACATCATCATTCACCGCAGTGTGCAGACAGGTGAGCACAAAGCGCTGCAGATTACCCGAGTCTGTCATTATTTTCCATTTTTAATTCAAAGTAAGATTCATTCGCCCCTCACAAATATCCTCCTCTAATAGGATCCGCAAGTTAATCGGGGCTGAATCTATTGGACTTTGCATTTTGCGCTCACTGTTTGTCATTTTGAATTTCATTTTCTGGTCGCATGATTGACAATGGTGTCTATGAATAGCTCTTCGTAAGCAACCAAAGAAACGGCAAAATCTCAGACTACACAGTATGGACCCAAAACACACAATTACATTCTAATATAATAAGAGAAGACTTCTGCTTTGTGCCGGCAGACAGCGGGAGTGAATGAGTTTCAACCTGTTCCATGTCTAAATATAGAGGAATATATATACAGGCAGTCCCCGGGTTATGTACAAGATAGGTTCCGTAAGTTTGTTCTTAACTTAAATTTTTATGTAAGTCAGAACTGTATACTTTATCATTGTAACCCCAACCAAATTTTTTTTGGTCTTTTTTTACAATTGGATTTTAAAAATGTTTGATTCCCATAACAATCAGGAATACCAATAAAGCTTAATTGCAGACACCTTTAATAACTGTTATAGCTGTTAATTGTAGTTTAAGGCTAAAGTACAGTAAATTAGCAACATCCAGGGGTCCGTTTGCAACTAAGGGTCGTCTGTCGGTTGAGTCTTCTTAAGTAGGGGACCGCCTGTATAAAAATAAATAGTTGGATATTAAATCCCATCAAAAATATATCTAACAATACAAACAAATTAAGGAAATGGACTTTTCTTATCCTGATATTGCTGTACAGAGATTCTTGAAGATGTTTGACCCAGGTGTGTATAGGAAATACTAGACAGAAAATATAGTACTTGCAGAGGTATTTTCTGGCAGTTTTTACACCACTAAACTACTACTCCCCTCAGATGTGAAATATACTTTCTAGAATTCCCTCTTTATATCCCTTTAATCATCCTTGGACCCTTAAAAAAATATCACCTCCAAAGTATAAATGAGCCGTGAAGAGTCAAATTTGCCGGAGATAAGTTAACTTTAATGACCAGAAGGGTGAGTGTCACTTCAGACGCCTCTGTCTTAGATTCTATAGTAATTAGATACATCATTTGGATATTATTTTTAAGATAAGTATCTCGCCTTTTAATTCCCATCATTGAGCTATTGAGATCTACGGGATCGAGAGATACAGACAGGAATAGTAATGGTTGCACAGTAAGTTGCATGTAAAAATCCAATCCAGTATTTAACTGCCTGTACCTGGTTTTGTAGCTCATACATCCACAGGCCTGATGTGATAAAAGTATGGTTGAAGGTATGGGCACCTGAGATGATGCTCCCTCTTCAGCCTCTCAGTGGGACTCGTCTCAGGTTTTCTTCAGCTCTTCACAGCTTATATGCATTCGACTTTGAAGGTAAAATAGGAAATTCGAGAATGGATATTTAATACCCTACCTGAGGGTGCTGCCTACTGAACGGGGCAACTTCTGATGAACGTGTGACCTTACGTGGGCACAAGCCAGGCACATGTAAGAAAGATAATACGATTAGTAAAAGGACATATTTTTTTTAATGAAAAATTCTACACTGCTATTTTTGTATTACAATTGTTTCAAAGGCCCAGATTTACTACTAAGCCACATTACGAAATGTGGCTAACATTGACACCTGTCCCCTGATTGGCACCTGATTTTAAGTTTTTTCTTTAACACTTGAGGCATTTTGGAATCTAGGCCTTAGATGGCTGATGATTTTGGTTCCATTCTTACATCTTTTTCAATTTTAATATTATATTGAAGATCCAATGTGCTGTAAAGGTAGAGGTTTACACTATAGGGAATAAATTCATGGTCCCCCATGTAGAACATGTTCCGGCTTTTGAGATGTTCCAGCTTTAGCCTTTGCCCATCTTTTCCATTTTCCATTCTTCCATTCTTCATGTTCTTGATACTCTAGCTGTCTCTTTGGTGCTTAAATCATAACTGATACTGTATTCTCTGTTTTTGATAAGAGGCCCTGTCTAATCTCATTGTAGGCATAAATAATTGTACCTTGCAGACTGATGGTAATCAAATTACTTTCAGAACAAACATACTGGCAGAAAAAACATGCGCTGTGATGAAAACCTAGGCTTTTAACTCAATGTTTGTCAGCTGTTTAATATAATACTACTCTACATGACTCTCCAAGTAAAGATTGGAATCACGGCTTACATTTCAGAGAACTGTTTTGATCCATATTAGAATGGGTTCTAATGCAGCATGTGATGACTGTTCTTGGGTTTCTTAGGTTTTACACAGTAAAATAAATTATAAAAGCAGATCTATTACTGAATTCAAATTCTGTACAAAACTAAAAGTGACCGACCATACATAAAGTAGATGAATGTCAGCCAACCCTTAAAGTTTGGTTGGACTGGCAAACCATCTATTGTTGTGGTATCCTGAGGTCTTCCCAATGTCCGATGCCAGATGTTGAAGGAAGGGAGTATAAGGAGACAATTTTTTGCACTTAATAGTTAAATACGTCTTAGTCATTAAATTTTTTTTGTCTGATTTAGACTGTTTATTTATATAGCACCTACAGATTATGCAGTGCTGCACAGAGTTTGCCAAAGTGGTCCTTGTCTCCATGGGGCTCACAATCTAATCATCCTACCAGTATTGTTTTGGAGACAGAAGAGGACAGCAGAGGACACCCACTCAAACACAGAGAGAACATATAAACTCTTTGCAGATATTGACCTGGATGGGACTTGAACCCAGGCCCCAGCACTGCAAGGCTGTAGTGCGAATCACTGAGCCACCATGCTCCCCTTAAACTTATTAAAGAGGACCTGTCAGCTCAATAAAAAAAATAATATTTTATATAAGCCTTAGCTTACGTTCACATTTGATCATTTTTTTATCATTAAACGGTTTTTATTGAGAAGTTTTACAACAGCAGAAAACCATGACAAAGAAATGATGTCAAGCGTAAAAGCGTGTACATTCAGAAACTGAGTGTCCATAATTTGCTGTAGTACGGTGAAGAAGAAAAAAAAAGGGGGATATCTCTTCTCCTCTTACACAGAGGTTTCTTTGAGGAGATGAGAAATGTCTTTGTTTACACAGATACACAGCGTTACAATTTATACTGCAATCAGTAATATCTAACAAGAAAAATGGGAATGAAAACAAGGGGTAGAGGTGATATAGACATTGCAGGGTATGGAGGGAAAGCGTAGAGGGTAGGGAAGTTGGGAAGGGAGTGCAGGACAGCTTTGGGTGAAGGCCCATAGGGCAGTCTTTTTGGGGATTTCGACTAGTTTTCATTGAAAAGTGGTGAAGTCGGGGGAGCGGTGAAATTCAAGCCAGGGACCCCAAGTCTTGAGGTGCTTTTCAACTGTGGAGTGGGAATCCGCCGTAAGCTCTTCCATCCTCTGTATGGACAATATCTCCTGTAGGAGATCGGTTGCTGAGGGAGTCCGCCTGGTTTTCCAAAGCCTGGGTACCAGGGCTCTTGCTGCAATGAGGAAGAACCCCAGTAGGGGTCGTTTAGTTGCACTAGTTATGGCAGGGATCATGGAGAACAGGAGGTGGGATGGGTCATTGTGAAGCCTGACACCTGTAACCTTGTGTATAAGTCTGATAACCATCTGCCAGAATGGTTGAATGGTCGGACATTCCCACCAAATGTGCGTCATGGTCCCAGGTGCTTGTCTACATCTCCAGCATTCGGCCGGGCAGGATTGGTGGATCTTGTGGAGTCGGGTCGGGACCCAATACCATCTAGAGATGATTTTATAGTTAGTCTCTTGGGCCTTGCTAGAAATGGAGAGTTTGTGGCATAGTTCGAAGGCTTTCTCCCATTCCTCTATGTTGAAGGTCGTATTTAGTTCCCTGTGCCATGCTTCTACGAATGGTAGTACGTTGTTTGCCCACTTGTCTAAGTATAGAGCGTATAGAGTGGAGATTGGTCTTAAGGTGGGGGATGAAGAAATGCACAACTGTTCAAAGGGAGTAATCTCCCTATGAAGTTGTTTGGTGTTTTTGATGGTCCGGTAGAAGTGTTGTACTTGGGTATATTCCCATTGGGAGCGATTGGTCAGTTGTTGTTGTGGGACTAGGTCTTTTAAAGGAGAAATGCCTGTATCCTGTAATATATTCTTAAAAATGAGCGGGTTTTCCGATCTTAAGAGGTCCAGGAATGCGGTAGATTCCCCGGGGGGGAAGTCCGGGTTGTCAGTGATTGGTGTGAGGGGGCCATTACAGTCGAAGAGCCGATAGTCTTTGGGGGCCTTGCTAAGTGTTCTTAAGATCTGTTCCGTGACGAATGGTAGTTTCGTGAGGTGATGTTCGTGGGCGTTGTATGTGTGTGTCCAGGGAAGAGTGTGAAGCGGGGCGGGTGTTTGGGTTGCTTCTATTCCTATCCATAGCTTGTCTTTTTTATGGTGGCATAGGTCAAGGATACGAGCGCAGACTGCTGCATAGTAGTATCCCTTACAATCGGGTAGGCCTAGGCCGCCCTGAAATTTCCGGCGGTATAGCGTGGTCTTGGCTATTCTCGGGGGAGAGGAGGACCATAGGAAGCGACTCAGGATGCCAGATAGATTATTGAAAAAGGGTGACTTTAATGCCAGTGGGATAGATTGAAAAAGGTATAGCAGCCTGGGGAGGATCGACATTTTTAAACAATTCAGCCTACCTATCCAGGAGATCCTTTTGGATTTCCATTTTGATAGGTCTGTCTGGAGATTGCGTAGGAATTTACCATAGTTCAGTGGGAAGATATAATCGAAGTCTGCAGGAATGGCAATGCCTAGGTATGTAATGGCATTAGTCTGCCAAGTGAAGGGAAAATGATCTTTGAGTGATTTAATTAGGGTCGGCTGTAATCCTATGCTCATTGCTACCGACTTTGACATGTTTATTTTATGGTTACTAAAGTGTCCGAAGGTTGAAAGCGAGGTCATAATGTGGGGGATGGAGACGGACGGATTCGTAACGTATAAAAGGACGTCGTCTGCGAAAGCCGAGCATTTATGTTGTCTGTCCCCAATTCGGATACCTTCTATGCCTGGGTTGGACCTGATTGCAATAAGAAGGTGTTCGATTACTAATGCGTATAGAAGCGGGGAGAGGGGGCATCCTTGTCTTGTACCGTTATTGATGGTGAAATGTGGGGATAGAGTCCCATTAACTCTAACTTGGGCCTGTGGATGGTCGTACAGAGCTTTGATGCGAGTCAGCATCAGGGGGCCCAGTCCCAGTTGTGACAAGGTAGCCTCAAGGAATCCCCAGTCCACCCGATCAAAGGCCTTCTCCGCGTCAAGGGAGAGTAATAACGTGGGGGTACTGGTCCTGTTAGCGTAGCTTATGATGGAGAAGGTCTTCAGAGTGTTATCTCTGGCCTCTCTAGAGGGGACAAATCCCACCTGATCCTGGTGGACTAAGGATCCCAAGAGTGGAGCCAGTCTATTTGCTATTAGCTTGGCATATATCTTTGCATCTACATTGATGAGTGATATGGGCCTATAGCTGGGGCATAGCTGTGGGTCCTTCCCTTCTTTGGGTATGACTGTAATATGCGCTCTAAGTAGGGGAGGAGGGAAAGAGACAGTACCAGAAATTGAGTTAAACGCTTTAAGAAGGCATGGCGAGATGGTTTCTTGCAGTGTTTTATAGAATGGTGCTGTATAGCCATCCGGGCCTGGACTTTTGCCGGGGGGGAGGTGTTTAATGACCTGAGCCAGCTCCTCAGTGGTAAAGGGAGTCTCCAGGGCAGAACTGTCCGTCGGAGATAGTGATGGTAGGGCAGTCGCTTTAATATATTCGGATAGTGACTGTGCGGGGACCGGGGCTGGGAATGAATCTGAGGGAGAAGGTAGATTGTAGAGAGACTGGTAGTATGAGGTAAAGGCATCAGCAATGTCTTCTGTGGTATGTACCTGCTTTCCTGTTGAATTTTTGATTGCTGCTATGTATGTTGATGCCTTTTTGTCCTTAAGGGCCCTAGCTAGCAGTCTGCCTGGTTTGTTGCTCCACTCGTAAAATGAGCGCGAGCACAACTGACGGATCCTATGTTGTTTTGCCTCTAGAATAGAGTTAATTTCATGTCTAACTACCGTCAGTTCTCTTAGGGTCGTCAATTGGAGCGTACGTTTATGTTGTAATTCCAGCGTGCTAAGAGTAGAGAAGAGAGTGGACAGTTTGGCACCTGCTTCTCTTTTAATCCTAGCTCCATGTTTGATTAATACTCCTCTAAGTAGGTTTTTTAAGGCCTCCCATTTGAGTGGTGGGGTCGTAGAGTGTAGACCTTGAGAGTTAAGGAATTTTCGTGTCTCCTGCTTCATATCCGTTAAGCAGAGGGTGTCTTTCAGCAAAGACTCATTGAGTCTCCAACTGAATTGTTTCTTGTGCGGTCTGAAGAGAGACAGGGAGCAGGAGACAGGAGCATGGTCAGACTGATACATGGAGCCTATAGATGACACATGCGTTACTGAGAGGAGGTTTTGTTGCAGAAGGATATAATCTAATCTGCTGTAAGATCCGTGTACAGAGGAGAAGAAGGAGTAGTCTTTTGTGTCCGGATGTTGCAATCTCCATACATCGCACAATTGCATATCACGAAGTGCTTTCCTAACTTTATTTATTTGTCTGAATGAGATGGAAGATCTAGTCGTGGAAGAGTCAATTAGCGGATTGAGGGTTAAATTGAAATCTCCACATAGAATTAATGAGCCTCTGGAGAACTCACAAAGATCATCCAACACCCTCAGAATAAATGATGTTTGGTTTGTGTTCGGGGCGTATATGTTTGCCACAGTGTATAGAGCACCTTGGATTTCACATTTGAGAAATAGGAACCTAGCCTCTGGGTCGACGAGGGTCTCGACAATTTTACATGGGGCAGATTTATGAATGTAGATGGAGACCCCTTTGGATTTACCCTGAGAGTTTGTGCTGTGGACAGCTATGGGGTAGTATCGGTTAGTGTGTAGAGGGGTATGTTCCGTTTTGAAATGTGTTTCTTGGACACAGAGGATATGGATTTTTTGGAAATGCTGTATTTTTGTTAAAAACTGCAAATTAGAGAATGTGTTGTTTTGTTATCCTGAGTACATATAAGAATGGGAATACCCCTTTAATGGAACCATGACATATAGATCCGTGCCATTAAGGCAGCCCATCAACCTGCTTTTACTGGGTTGAGTCTGGGTTCGGGGATCTGAACTTGCAATGTTTAGCATGGACTTGAAAATTGTGGTTATCCTTACCAGATGACCGATATTGAGGGTTTTGTATCGCCATAAGTCAGACTCATGCTGTATCTTGCATGATCTTTGTGTCACCTAATGTCACCTAATGTAAACATGGATTGATTCAGTATCCCTGTAATCCGTTTTTATTAAAATAATAGATTTTTTGGAAGTTCTTAAAATTGTGCTTTCCTGTTACCCCTTATCATTGTAATAATATGAGCAGTACATCATCATTCACCGCAGTGTGCAGACAGGTGAGCACAAAGCGCTGCAGATTACCCGAGTCTGTCATTATTTTCCATTTTTAATTCTAAGTAAGATTCATTCGCCCCTCACAAATATCCTCCTCTAATAGGATCCGCAAGTTAATCGAGGCTGAATCTATTGGACTTTGCATTTTGCGCTCGCTGTTTGTCATTTTGAATTTCATTTTCTGGTCGCATGACTGACAATGGTGGTCTATGAATAGCTCTTCGTAAGCAACCGAATAAACGGCAAATCTTCAGACTAACACAGTATGGACCCAAAACAACAACATTACATTCTAATATAATAAGAGAAGACTTCTGCTTTGGTGCCGGCAGACAGCGGGAGTGAATGAGTTTCAACCTGGTTCCATGTCTAAATATAGAGGAATATATATACAAGGCAGTCCCGGGTTATGTACAAGATAGTTCCGTAGGTTTGTTTTCTACATTTTTAAAAAATTTTTTTTTTTTTTTTTTGTATGTAAGTCGGAACTGTATACTTTATCATTGTAACCCCAACCAAATTTTTTTTTTTAAATTGGATTTTAAAAATGTTGGATTCTCATAAGAATCAGGAATAACAATAAAGCTTAATTGCAGACACCTTTAATAACTGTTATAGCTGTTAATTGTAGTTTAGGGCTAAAGTACAGTAAATTAGCAACATCCAGAGGTCCGTTTGTAACTAGGGGTCGTCTGTAGGTTGAGTGTTCTTAAGTAGGGGACCGCCTGTATAAAAATAAATAGTTGGATATTAAATCCCATCAAAATCTTCTAACAATTAAAATACATTAAGGAAATTTGACGTTTCTTATCCTTCCAGTGCTGAAGATGTTTTGACCCAGGTGTTGTATAGGGAATCCTATAGAAAATATAATACTTACAGAGGTCGATTTTGGGGCGCTTTTTTACACCACTAAACTACTAACTCCCCACGATGTGAAATATACTTTCTAGAATTCAACCCTTGGTACCCATAAAAACAATAAATCACCTCCAAATTTAAATCGTGATAAGAGTCAATTGCCAGAGTTAAGTTAAGTTTAGACTGCTATAGAATATAGGTAATATGATACAATCATTTGGCATTGATTTTTAAGATAAGTATCGCGACTTTTATTCCCATCATTGAGCTATTGATGATTACAAGTTCGAGAGATACGGCGGTAAGGAATATAATGGTGACATATATAGTTGCGTGTAAAAATACAGTTCAAGGTTGGCGGACTAGAGATGAGTGAGTTACTCGTCCAGACTTGTTGGCTCGTTGAGTATTAAGGTACTCGAACGGCTCGTTGCTCGACGAGTATATTGCCCTGCTCGAGGATCTAGCATTATTAATAACAAAAACACAGTGAAGACATGAAGAATAGAATAAAAAACAGTGAACACAGGATCATTTAATGAAACACGTGGAAAAAACAGTGAAGAATAAGATTACGATTTCGCACCATCTGCTATTGTACGGAAATAACGGCGGAACGGGCGAAACAAAATAGTACCAGGCAGCGCGGTCACGAGCCGGGCAGCGGCGGACGACCGGGGCAGCGGCGGGGCCACGTGAGGACACCGGGGACTTGGGCACGCGAACCGGCCGCGGCATGGCACGCAGACACGTGGGGGCGGGAACCGGAGACATCGTGGGCAGAGCGCGGTCACGCAGACATCCGGGGCGAAGCGGCAGCACGGAGACAAGTGGCCCGCGGAGCAGAACGAACCACCACGGAGCGGTCTTGGTGACGGAGGCCTCAGGGGAGGCAGGGCGGTCAACAACGGAAGACCGGGCAACGCGGCGCACGAGACACCGGGGCAAGGGCAGTGCGACGGAGACACCGGGCGGCCGCGTAGGCGACGAGAACCGTGCAGCGGGGACGAGAATCGTTGGGGGTCGTAGTTGCGCAGGCACGGAGGAAACATCGGGGCAAGCGGCAGGCACGGAGTAACCCGGCAGCACGGCAGCGGCGCAAGGTGCGCCAGGGAGACATCGGGGAGCGGCAGGACGGAGACAGAGGGGAGCGGCAGGCATGGAGACAGCAGCAGGCACGGAGACGCGGTGGGGGGCAGCGGCATGTCACGGAGACACCGTGGCCAGCGGCAGGCCGAGACCACGTGGCATCGGCAGGCAGGGACAGGTGCAGGAGAGGACACGCGGGCAGCGGCAGGCGACGGAGGACACCGGGGCATGCGGGCAGGCACGGAGACACCGGGGCAGCGGCAGCCGGAGGACACGCAGGGCGCACGATACGCGGGCCAGGCATGCACGGATGGACACCGGTGGGCAGCGGCAGGCACGGAGACAACGGGGCAGCGGCAGGCACGGAGACCATAGCGGGCAACGCAGGAGGATACACGCGGGCAGCGGCGGGCACGGGAGACAACCGGGGCCGGCGGGGCCCGGAGAACCGGGGGGCAGCGGCGGGCACGAGACACCGGCGGCCAGCGGCGGGCACGGGAGGACACCGGGGGTGCACAGGCAACGGAGACATCATGGCCAGCGGAGAGGCAACGTAGGATCAACGGGGCAGCGGCAAGGCCACGGAGACACCGGTGGGCGAGCAGGAGCGGCAGCACTGAGAGCGGGGAGGCGGCTAGCACTGAGACAGAGGGGGAGCGGCAGGCTGAGACAGCAGCAGGCACGGATGACAGCGGGGCACGGCATGCACGGAGCAGCGTACGAGGCAAGGGAGGGCACGGCGGCACGGCCAGGGAGCTCCACACCCCGGGGCAGGGTCAGGCACGGAGAACAGGGCGCGGTTCAGCACGGACAGGGCACGGCAGCGGAACCACGGCAGCGGCAGGGAGCGTGCAGAGCAGCGGAGACACCGGGGCAGCGCGGCACGGTACTGGCGTGGGGCAGGTGACCCCGCACCCGGGGACGGCACGGGCAGGGACGGTGGGAGGCAGTGGACGTAGCACTAGTGCAGTACCTCGGACCCCGGTGTCGCAAGCGCAGACACGGAGAAGGGAGCGCAAGCTATAACAATCGGTAATGCAGCACGTGTATAGGGGGCAGCGGCAGGCAACGGAGACCCCAGGCTCAGCGGCAGGCACGGAGAGACGACACTGCATCAGGAAAAGTCTGCGGAATAACCGAGCCACCCGAGCATTTTGTGGCTCGAACTCTCTCCTAAGGGCACCTGAGAGTGTGCTCCCTTTCAGCCTGCTACAGTGGGACTCGTCTCAGGTCTTCTCAGCTCGCACAGCTCATATGCATTTGACTTTGAATGATAAAATAGGAAACTGCGAGAAGGATATTTAAATACTACCTGGGGTGCTGCTACGGAATGGGGCACTTCTGATGACGTGTGCCTTACGTTGGGCACAACGCCAAGGCACTATGTAGACGAAGATAATACGATTAGTAAAGGGACATAGTTTTTTTCAGTGAAACATTCTAACTGTTACTTTGTGTGATTACAATTGTTCAAAGGCCCGAATGTAACTACTAAGCACCTTCGGAATGTGGCTATCATTGACCCTGTCCCTGATTTGGCACTGATTTTAAGGTGTTTTCTTTAACACTTGAGGTATTTGGAATCTGGACTTAGATGGTGATGATTTTGGTTCCATCTTACTCTATTTGCAATTTAAAAAAAAAAAAAAAAAAATATTTTATAGAAGATCCAAAGTGTGGTAAGGTAGAGGTTTACACTATAGGGAATAAATCATGGTCCCCCAGGTGTAGGAAACGATGTTCCTGCTTTTGAAATGTTCCAGCTTTTAGCCTTTGCCCATCTTTTCTTTTCCATTCTTTCCATTTCATGTTCGTGAACTTAGCTGTCTCTTTGGTGTCTTAAATCATAGACTGTACTGTATTCTCTGTTTTTGATAAGAGGCCCTTCTAATCTCATTTGTAAGGCATAAATATTTACCTTGCCGAACTGATTGGTAATCAAATTACTTTTCGAACAAACATACTGGCCGAAAAAACATGCGCTGTATGAAACCTAGGCTTTATAACGCTCAATGTTTGTCGCTGTTTAATATCATACTACTCTATCCATGACCTCCAAGGTAAGATTGGAAATCACGGCTTACATTTGGGCAATAACTGTTTTTGATCCATAGTAAAAGAATGGGTTCTAATGCGCTGTGATGACCTGTTGGCGTTGTGTGGTGGGGGTCTTAGGTTTTTATACTAAGTAAAATAAAACAAATAAGCAGATCTATTACTGATTCCACTCCTTACAAAACTAAAATGACATAGAAGTAGATGATGTCAGCGAACCCTTTAAAGTTTGGTAGGAACTGGCGACCATCTTTAATGTTGGTGGTTATCCTGAGGTCTTTCCATTGTCCGATGTCAATTTGAAGGAAGTCGGGACTGATACGGGAGAGAAGAGAAGAGATGGCGCTGACCTCGTTGAAGTAGTCGTGAATTGGTTAATTACATGCATTTAGAAATGGCCGCTCACCTGGGGACAATAATGCGCTTTGGAGGATACAATGCATCGGCAGCTAGTAGTCCCTTCTGGTCTGCAGTGGTTCGTGGGGGGTCCAGTAGGGGCGGATGGCTACATGATACTGAGAGTTTATCCCGGAGAAGTGCTGAAGTGAGAGGTCAGCGCCGGGCGTGATCCCCAATAACTACTAAGGCAGTAGAATGATGGAAATCTTGAGTTTATTAAAGACTTAGTTAAAATAATCACGCGTTTCGGCCCTGAACAAGGGCTTCGTCAGGCCATATGGGTGTGTGGTGTGTATCTACACTTTCTATATAGATGATGGAATGAATAAGCCCCGGGATGGCTGACCAATGGGGTAAGCATGATGGGTACACAGGTATAGGTACAAGAATGGGACAATGTGGTTAAATAGAAGTCCGCAATAAAATCATAAAAGTACGGCAAACATAAGAGTGCGCGTTATTATAAATGAACAATAATACTATATGGTAAAAAACATTTTTTAGTGGTGAACTATTAATCAAGTAACCGAATGTTTTACCGGTGAAAGGGGAGGGAACAGCTCGTTCCGTGTATTGTGGTGTGTCCGTCGTCATGGAATCCTGATGGGAGCGTGGAGAAAAGCGTGGAGAAAGGTTACTAGGAGACCAGGGACTACGGAAGCCTGGTGAGGACAAAAGATCAAGCGTCTAGGAATAACAAACCTACTTCTTTGAGATGAAATACATTGAATTGGTCAGAGGGAGTGATGTGAAGGGATCATATTTAGATGATTCTATTATGGGCATTTAATCCGTGGGTATAAAGTACCCGTTATAGATCCAATAGGATTCACGTCTATTAGGGTTTTTAATTTTCTATTTTGTTATTTTGCTTTTTTCTATTTGTTCATATGTGTTATTAGATTTTCAATAGCATTCCTTTTCCAGTCGTAAGGTGCGTGAGAGGCTTTGTTAAGGTAGCGCCTTGGCTTTTTTGTCCTGTGGCCTTTCATTCTTACACGTAGCGTTTGTACTGTGCGCCCACATATTTTAAAGCCAGCCGCAAGAGCGTTTTGATGACATATATAACAAAATCAGATCCACATGATGTTTCCTGTTTGAGTTGAAAAGTTTTCACCGTATGTGTGAATTTTACTGTAATTCGTTCCCCGAGTTAATCCTTTGGCAACATAGGCATTTTTATGCCCGCTTTTCTTACCGCCTTTTTTTGGTTCTTGCGATGTTTTTCGTATTTCTTGGTAGATCGAGTTGCTCGGGCTAGTATATATTTTTTCAGCGTGGTTTTTTCGAAAAATGATTACTGGGTTTATTGGGGATGAGATCCTAAGGTAGGGTCCCTTGAGAGATTTTTTCCAATGTTATTTAAAATCTACGATTTCTTATTTCCATTATCAAAGGTAGTGATGAACTGAGGCTGAATGTTTTTTTTGGGGGGTTATGGTATCGCTTTTTTCTTTTGATCTTAGGCATCTTTCTGATCGCGTTTCAGGGTCCTGGTATAGCTTCTTTATTAGAGCTTTAGGGAGTTTTTGTCTCGAACCGTTGATTAATTGCATGATTGTTTCTATAGTCATCAGTGGTGGTGGCAATGTTTTCTTAATGCGAGTATTAACTTGTACAGGGTCTTTTTTAACCACTTCGGATAGTGGGCGCTGCCGTATTCCAAAAAACTATTTGTGTCATACGACTTTAAAATGTGTTTTGGTTTTGATCTTATTCTGATCGTCATTGACAAGGAGAGGTCCAGAAACCATTTCTTGTTATCCATTTCTGGTGGATTTCAACACCCCATTCATTTTTTTTGAGATAAGCCACAAAATAAAGCGTCTTGTTCTTCTCCCTACTTCTCCCCCCATATAAGGAAATGTCGTCTATGACCTTTTTAGTACAAATTTGTGAGGACTCATTCATGTTGGTTCTAGATTAAGAGACTCTAACCCCCCATAACCGGTTACATCCTGGGAGTCGGCTCCGTCCCCCATAGCCGTACCTTTCTTTTGAATAAAGAAGGAATTTTTCAAGGTGAACCTATGTTAGTTCAAGGATGATTAAGACATTATAAAAAAGATATTTGTTTTTTGGGGACAGATGTATGATTTTTAAGGTACACAATGTTGGCCTCTACACCCCGTTTATGTTGATGTTTGAGTTTATAGGGTTATGGTGATATTAGGTGAGGAAACGGTTAAGTTTTCTTATCTCATTTGAAATTCTTGCGGTCTTTTTGATAGACATGCCGAGTCACGTAGTAAGATGGTCATTCGTGACCAAGGTGAAGGTTAAGGCAAAAAATGGGTATAATACGCAGGTGAGTGATCATATCTTTTTCCAGATATGATATGGGCTCCGGGGTGGGTCTGTGGAGCCTCGTATGGAGTTTTGGTAGGTGGTAGAAGCGTAGATATGCGCCGGATGCCCCTATTAGTAGAAAATTTCTTTTCTTTCTATTCAAGTACTTCTCGTTGTTGTATGAGCCTCCTTGATGAGTTATTGGTAGACATCAAGGTCGAGATTTAATAGGGTATTATTAATTGTTGGGTGTAGTTATTCGTTGTCTCCTAAGTATTTTTATATCCTCTTTTAGGTAGTCTGTACGTTCCTGGATTACAATCCCTCCCCCTTGTGTCTGCTGCTATGCATACTAAGAATAGTTTTCCTTAGAGCTTCAGTGCTAATAGTTCGGTCTGTCGAGATTTTGTGTGGTTGACTCTGAGATCGCTTTACATATTGAGGAGTATCATTGGTAACCCTAGCTGGAAAGTCTCGTAGTGGTGACCCTTAAAAGTCCTAATAGGGTTGAAGGTGATTTGGGTTGCTTATATTTGGTGAGTAATGGAGCTTCGCCTGAGGGGTTGGAGCTTTGCAGTTGGAACTCCTCGTGTTAAGACGGCTTTCATCTTAGCCTGATGGTGAAAATACATTTGCTGGTGACGGTTTTCTTCTGGAATAGAAATATTTTTCTATTGCACAAAAAAACTACACAGCAAAGGGTCTTCACATCTACTACGAATAAAGCCTGCTAAAACCGAGAGTTCCAATGCAACCTCCACCCCTCGGCTGATCCAGTATCTCAACCAAAAAATACAACCCAAATCCACCCTTCAACCCCGTATACTTTAAGGTCTACCATCTCGATCTGTGTCCATATGCTAGTTGGTTACCAATATGCTCCTCATATTAATCTGTCTCAGATCGTTGCAACACTTTTTAAACTACGACCAAAAACCGCAACTATAGCACTGAAATCTCTAATAGGAAACTATTCTTAGTAGTCATGCAAGTTCAGCAGACAAAGGTGGAGGGATTGTAAATCACAGGAAACGTACAGTACTACCTAAAAGAGCATGCATATAAATGCTGAGGAGCAACGAAGATCACACTCCTCCATTTCACTCTTTTTCTAAACTAATAAATAACCCAGTTAAATCTCACCTTGACGCGTACATTATAAGCTTCAGGAGGGCACTACAACAACGAAATATTGGAATGAAAGAAAGAAAATTTTCTCACTAATAGAGCCATCAGGACATACCGATTCTTCTACCACCTACCAAAACCCATAAGCGGGCTCACAGACCCACCCTTTAGGTGCCCATCAATTGGAATGATTCACTCACCTTAATTTCCTACTCCCAGTTTCTGACTTGTACCGTCAGACTCTTGGTCACGACTTTCAATTACTCATTCTTACCTACGTGACACGCCACTCTAATCTAAAGACCTGCAGATTTCAAAGTGGAAGAAAAACTACCGTTTCCCTCACCTGATATCATCCTCCCCTATATCCTCAAACATCACAATAACCTGTGTGTAGAGTCCACATTGTGGTACTTAAAAATTTCATACATCCTCCTTTCCCAGAAAACAAATATCTTTTTAAGTATGTCTAAGTTATCCTTGAACATAATTTTTCAACCTTGAAAAATTCCTTATTTATTCAAAAGGAAAGAAGCTATGGGGACTCGGCCCCCAAGCTATTTAACCTGTTTATGTGGAGTTTTTCGAGTCCCCTTCATCTATAAACAACCAGAATGGTCCCTACACAAATTCGTCTTACATATAAAAGCGTACATAGACGACTCTTCCGTATATGGGGTGCGGAATAGAACAAGACGCTTTCCCTCTGAATTTTGTGGATTACTCTCAAAACAGATATTGATTTATGGGGTGTTGAATTCACTGGATATGGATAAAAATGAAATTCGTGATGTTTATGGACCTTCTCTTGTCACAGATCTATAACTAAGATCAAAACCAAAACACACTTTTAGTCCGTAGTACACAAATAGTTTTTTGAAACGGCAGGTTTCCTCCCGCCACTATCCTTGAAGTGGTTATAAAAAATCCCCTCTCAGCTATCCCATCGCTTTGAAGAAAACAATTGACACCACACCGATATGACTAAGGAAACAATAATTGCATATTAAATCAACGGTTTCGAGACCAAAAAAACTTACCCATAAAGCTCTAATAAGCAGTAAGCATATACCAGGACACTGAAACGCCCCGATCAGAAAGACCTGCATCTACAGATACAAACGAAAAGCAGCATACCCGATGTCAACCACCCACACCCCAACAAACCCGTTAACCCTCTGTGTGTTCATCACACCTTTGATATGGAAAGTAAAGACAAGATTTATCGTAGAACTTTTCAAACATAAACATTGGGAATTTCTCCTCAGGACCACCTTACTTTAAGGAATCTCATCCACAAACTAAACCAGATATTCTTTTTCGGAAAAAATAACTCACGTGATTTGCAAAAACTGATACTAGTCCCCCCCGAGCTACAACTCAGATCTACCAAGAATCCGAAGCTAACATCGCATATCCCCCCCAAACAGGGGTATTAAGAAAATGCGCATAAAAAATGCTCTATGTTGCCAATAGCTAACTCGGGGCACGAATACAGTAAAATCACTACATAACCGGTGCTGCCACTGCAAACTTTCAATATTCAATTTACACCGGAACTTATCATTGGATGCTGGTTATTTCGTTATTTATATGTCATCAATTCCTTGACGTGCTTACACATATGTGGTGCCTGTACACAGTCCGCCTTACGTGTAAGGATCTCATGCTTTACGGCCACAGACCAAATCACACACGGCAGGATACACTAAATCATAAGCCTCCTCCAAGCACCTTACGATGGAAAAGACTGCCTTATTTGAAATATCCTCACATTACCTCCACACCTATTGTTTAACAAGATTACAAACTATGCAAACTACTTGATATAAAACCTCATAAATAGACTGAATCCTATTGATTCTATCTAACTCGGGTAATTTTATATCCCTAAGGATTTAAATTGCCATAATAGAATCCATCTAAATTACCTCGTTGATTAACCATCATCTATCACGTCCCTCTGACAATTGCACTGCTATTCATCTCAAGATAGTAGGTGGTTGTCTATTGCCTTCCGACGCTGATCTGTTTTTGTCCTCACCCTGGATTCCTGCTTCTCCTTGGTTCTCCTAGTTAACTTTCGCCACCGCTTCTCGTCACCTCCCATCCGGATCCCATGACCGTACGGCACCACACAATACACGTGAACGAGCTGTTTCCCCTTCCCCTTCCACCGTACAACATCCGGTACTTTTATTACACTAGTTCATACACATGATTTTTTTACCATGTGAGTATCTATTGTCTCATGTTTCACAATTACGCGACACTCTATGTCTGCCCAGTTCACTTTTTTATCGAAGTTGTTTGTTCTTTTATGTAAAATGTACCATCGTGTTATTAATGCGTACCACATTGCTCTCCCATTGTTCAGCCCATCCTCGTGCCTTATTCACCTATTCCATCTCTATACCATAAAGAAAGTGTATACCAACCACAAATATGCCTGCTCGATCGGCACATGTTCAGGGCCGACACGCTGTCATTTTAACTTAAGTATTTTATACTAAAACCACCAGTATTTCATCATACTGCACGCATTAGTTTTATTGGGTGATCCACGCCGGCTGCTGACAACTCTTCCCTCTAAAGGCGCCCAACATTGTCTTCTGCCCGGGATCTATCTCTACCACGATGTGTGAAGGATGGGAGTGTAAGAGCAATTGTTTTTTTTCTACTTATAGTTAATACGTCTTAGTCATTAACATTGTTTTGTCTGATTTCTAACTTACCTTAAATAATAAAAATTTTCATTTTCATTAATATATATAGCACACAATAGTTTGCAGTCGCTGCTCAACCAGAGTTGCCAAATGTGTCCGTTGTCTCCATGGGGCTCACAATCTAATACATCCCAACCATTACTGCTTTTCGGCAGACCGCCAGAGACCCCACTCAAACCAGAACCTGTCCAACGTATAGAAACATTAAACTCTGGCAGTTCTATTTGAACCTGGGTGGAATTGGAACCCAGGTCCCCCAGACTGCAAGGCTTTTCTGTCCCCCTCGAGTGCCCGATATCACGTGAGCCATCCTCTCGCCCTCAACTTCATACTATTAAGAGATTCCCCTGTCCGCTCAATAAAAAAAATCTAGTCTTTGTCCATACTAAAGAACGAACTCTTCTAGCCCTTCTCCCAGTTATCGCGGAAATCGTTAGATTTGCCTTAGACTCTAATGGAACTATCATCGAAAACATTCTGATATCTGTCGTCCCCTGAGTACATATTCTGTCTGATTGATGGACCTAACTTCAAGCGGTCTGGAGTATTTATTAAGGGAGCAGTCTGAGGCCGTTTTTTCTGGACTAGGTGTTCGCGTACAGGATCAAGACTGGTCATCCCGTCAATGTGGACATATGGTGTGTGGTGTGCGGTCTGGGAGAGGAGGCGAGTGCATTACGACCGCTCCGCCCCTGCCGTGTGAATATGCTGGACCTCTGGAAGCTAGGTCCATGATGATTCAGACGCTATGGTACACCTCATTGTTGTTTCACAGCTTGTCGTTATACTATCCCATATAGTGTAGAAATACCAGTTCTTTCTGTTGTATTATTGGGGAGGGCTAGGAGATTCTTTCTCCCGTTTTTGGTCTACTAAGTGTAGCTACTATTGTGTTTAGGGCTGACAAGTCCTCTTAGTTGTAAAGTACACATTCAAATTCTTGTTGGACTCAAATCTTTATCTAACCTAAGATACCTGAAAACGTTACATTGTTTTCTTCATAGAGTGATAATCCCTCAAGAGTTTGTATGACTCTCCAGTTAAGACTTACTTCTTGTTCGTCCCAGAGGCTCATATTTTCGGCTTTACGGCTACTAAGAATTGTAGCCTTGTAGTTGGCCTTGTAGCAATATATCACCATGATCCTGTTTTCACCTCATCTTCATGAAATTGTCTGTGCTCCTTGAGTTGGAATGGGTTTCTTGCTTGTACTCCAATTTTTCTATTACATTTCACCATAAGATTATTACCGACATACCGTTTATTAGCTGAGTCTACAGTTTTTCCCAAATAACCTTAGGATGACCACCTACAATGGTCAGCCACTGACTTTCCTACTTCAATACTCTCCATAAAAACAAAATCTCCTTATTCACTTAGCTCCCGCGTTGACATTCTCATTCAGTTACTGTCCGGACGTCTCATAAGAGTGTCTCTGACACTCTCATTCGAGTGACTGTCTCTTACAACTTAATCTAGTGCACTTCTCTGACACTCCCATTCAATGACTGTTCTGACACTCTTATACGAGTGACTGTCTCTGACAATCCCATTACAATGACTGTCTCTGACACTCCTTATACGAGTGACTCTCTCTGAAACCTCTCATTCAGTGACTGTTTCTGACACTCCATTCGAGTGACTGTCACTGCATTCTCATTCAATTGACTGCCTCTGGCTCTGCTGTCACTTTTCTAGGGGAAATTTATCAGAATTCTCTGAAAGCATAACGTTCTAGTTTGCCCATGCAAACAATCAGGGGGCTCTCAAGTTTATTTCCCCAGTAGTTTATAATTCATCTGATCTGTGCTTTGTTTCCATGGGCACTGCACAGTTTTAATCTCTATATGTTTTTTTTGTTACATTTCTGATAAATCTCCCCTATCCATCGTACCTCTACACTAGCATCTTATATTCATTGCCTATAGTACGCAATTACAGCGCAGAGCTCATATTACATGACCTTAGCAGAAAGCAACCATCCGGCCAGCTTCCAACTGCCCCACAACACAGTAGACAATGGCTTCTGTAGTGGAGGTAATAAATGGATTTTGGAAAGTGTTGGATAAAATTCTGGCTCAACCGGTCTAGGACGTTCCCATGAGTCACAGAGAGCGCGTTTAAAATTTGGTGAATTGTAAATGCGATGAGTAACCGATTCCTATTAAGAAATTCACACATACATCATAACTCAGCTTTTATATTAGAATTCAACTTGCTTTTCCAGAGACCCTTATTTCAAAAGAGTTTGTCCGAGAGCACTAAAAAAAAAAAAAAACTAAGGTGGCCGTAGGGGCTGCTTAAAAAAAATAAGACGACTTACGCTTTCGGTGCCCTCCGCAGCCTACCACCCAGTGTCCATTCACAGCATTGTGAATGTGGCCGAAGGTTTCGGGTCCGGCCGGAAGCTGAAGCCCGTTTACATGGCGGCCCGGACCGGAGCGACAGCAGCGCGGGACCCAAGTGCAACCGGGGTGTAAGTAGATCTTTATTTTCTTAAGCACCCCCCCAGCCACCTTCAGTCTCTTTTTTTTCATTACTCTGCGGACAACCGCCTTTAAAAGGATTTTATTATCTCAAATATTTGTAACATTCATTTGTAATATAAGAGAGATGAATTTCTCACCTCACCTTCGGATAATTCACCAGCAATCTTAACCCCTGTGGTCCCCTAAACCCTGTATCATTTCTGCTCATCGCTGCCTCCATTTAAGCTTCGCTATTTTGGGGATTCCAATAAACTTGAATCCGAGTGAGAGATTAGGATGCTTCTTGGCCTGAGGTCCGCGTCAGGGACCTCCATCTTGAGATGGGTCACAGAGTGCATAAGATCTGTATATTTATACTAAGAGAGTAATATAAACAGAATATGTATTATAGACTTTGGCCTTTAAATAAATTTGACTACTTACTACGGAAGATTGAAAATCGGGCCAGTTAACATCTACAATTTAACACATTAATATATTAGCTTGGCATAAAAAATTGATTACGATAAAAGCAATATGAATTTTGAACTGGACTATCTAAATGATCTATTACTGCGTGGTTGCAAATTTGTAGCTGTGTGTCCGTGTGAACAAAGATATTCTATTACTTTACATTTGATACTTTTTTATTTAGTCTGTTTATCTCACGGCTTAGATGATTGTCTGAAATACCAAAAATGTTTGGATATAATTTGGTCGTACAGACAGACATCTGTTTTGACTAAGAGTCGGCTCGCTTTATATCATGTTTTGTTCTCTGAGAGAAGAGTAACAATGAAGATGAGGTCTCGAAACCCAAGAGACAACATGAATAATTAAGGAGAAAGTTACCAGCTCTGTTGGATACATATCAAAGAAACACAAAATGATTATCCTCCAATTACCACGCAGCATTTCCTCACGTCATTGCTTTTTTTTCCTGATAGACACAAGGGTTTATTTGACATTAGTTTTTTTTATGTCCGAAATGGCATTGTCTTGAGATTCACTTCAAATCCCCAATACTGTGTTTTTAGGAATAATGTGCGTCACGCAGAGTACCAACACAATCATTTAGCTTTAAGCGGACAGCATCACGACTTTTTCAACAATAGATCATATCGCTTATGGCCAGGTTAAGAGGGTCGTTCTGAAAATCCGACTTTGATATTATGAAGAGTACTGTCTTTTAGGACATTACCGAGCCTCTCGAGGAACCTAGGTTGGTTCAGGGACACCCCTTGCCATGTGTGGGTCTGTGTTAATTAGATATCCTCTATCAGCTAATGTTCTCACTAATGATTTTTCAGAACGATAGTTTACAAGGGACCTATAGGGAAGTTGATCTAATAACGATCTGGAATGTGACCAGGCAGTTTGAACACCTTCAGAATCCTATTCTTTCATGGCCCAGTCCGGGTAGATCATTCAAAAAATCTATTTTTGTTGAGATGTAACATGGTTAAAAGTCATTGATGTGAAAGTTTAGAACTCAAGTCAAGCTCTCCCGTCTCAATGTTTCTTTTGCTGCTTTGATTACATGGACCGATTTACTTTCCCGGTCCAGTAGCGATCCCCCTAGCGGCGTTTTCTCCCGACGCTATTCGGTCTTACGGGATTTACTAAGGTCTGTGCCCGATAGTCCACTAGGAGTCACTGCTGCCCGTGGCCACTGAGTTTGTCCGGGGTGCTCCTTCTATTTCTTGTGCACGGTAAGTGCGTGGCCACACCCCCAAGTTCCCGTCGCATGCACGACTGCGCCGAAGCGCCCAATCTGATCGCGTGCGCCAAAACCCTGGCAATTCGGCGCAAATCGAAATTCGGAAACCCGATGAAAGAAAGCATTCGGGACCTTAGTAAATGACCCCCATTTATGTCCACTGTGAATTACTACTCTCCTTAAGGGCTTCTTTAACCTTGTTTTTAACATCTATGGCTTAGCGATTTTTACGATGCCTTGCTGACCATTGATTTAAAATGGCATTTTCACATCTGTTTAAAAAAGTGGAACCTGTCCGTTGTTTTTCCACTGAGCCAATCAGGAATGGCCCAAGAGTCCGTGAAAAGACAGATCAGCTGTCCACTGATGAGACTGGGCAGCCAAGTTTTCCTAATCAATGTTTAAGCCTTAATTTTTTTTTTTTGGAAGTGGAGACAAAACAAAGAAAACAGAGACACAAGTTCTGACAATTCCCAATGTAATCACCCAAGTCTGGTGGTGTTAAAATCACGAAAGGGACAGTCTGAGGCAGGGAGACTTTGACTTCCAGTGCTACCCTCTTCACCTCTCTAACCATTTAACACTCAATCAAAGTTATTGAAAAAAAATTTGTCAAAATGTGTTTCAAACTGGGTTCTTTCCTTATTGTGTTTGGTTGTCTCTTCTAGAGAAACGTTTTAACCTTTTGGAACGTCGGGTGGGCCTATTTAATGTTTTTAAGTGTAGTGTGATCATTTAGTTTTTTCATTCCTTATGGTATTTTATGTTAATACATTTTTAAATTTGATACTGCTCTCCACAGGTCAAAAACAGGATTGGAGTGGACTTCCAGGCTTTCCTGAGTTGGTGTTAAGACAACAGACATTCTCACTCTCCTTCTTCATGAAAAAGCATCGATGTTCAGTCACCGCGATATGTATGTTGGAGTTTGGGGAAATGTGATATTCAAAATCTAATACCTCCCTATATAATGCTACCCCCGTGATTGATCATGCTATTGAATCAGAAAATTAAATAACAGGCAGACCCCGGTTACGTACAAGTAGGGTCTTAAGTTGTCTTAAGTTGAATTGTATGTAGTCGGAACTGTACCATTTTTTAATTGTACTCCATACAAAATATTTTGGTCTCTGTGACAATTAAATTTTTAAACCTTTGGGTTGTCCATAAGAACCTGGATTACATCATCTTATTTAGACACCTTACAATTACTCTATAGCTGATCATTGTAGCCGGGTAAAGTTACAGTAAATTACCAACATAATCCAGATCTATGGGTTGGCCTGGTAAGTCGGTGTGTTCTCAGTCGGGGACCACGTGTATACAGTTGATAAATAAACACATTGAAACACTGGCTTCCCAGAGCTTCAAGGATGAGCACAGATTCAGAGTTATTCATAAATTTCTGATGTTAAACTTTTCTATTGCCCATGGAACCCACAGAGGCCTGTGGTAAAATGAAGCTGATCTCTGATTGGTGCCATGGGCAACTAAAACAGGTTCTGTCTCATACACTTCTGATAAATCCCCCCTATCCATCGTATCTCACACATAGCATCTTATATTCATTGCCTATAGTAACATTACAAGCGCAGGCGCATATTAAATGACCTGGAGCAGAATAAGCAACCAATCACGGCTCAGCTTCCACCAACTTCCACAACAGCAGTAGACCATGGCTTCTGTAGTGGAAGTTTATGAGTTAAGGGTTTATTAACATGAAATCAATAAGGGAATACAAAGAAATCCTTTTAAAGTCATTCTGTCTCATCACACTGCATTTGACAGAAAATTGTCCATAAAACTTATGGAACTCCTTCATAGAAATTTCGACATTGTTATTGTGTAATTCCTACTAGACATATATAAATAATTTACAACAGGTGTCTTATATGCAGGGGGGCATGTCCCTACCAAATCCGTAACTGACCATATGGTGACGGTTACGGCCTACATAGGAACCTAAAGATTGCTTTATCAATCAGCTTGTGTGTGAGCGGAATTGCCAAATCTGTTTACTTTATCTAGGCTATAAGCCTTAGAAGCCTTTATAATCCCCTCTTTGTGTTTCAAACTTATTTGTACCTGAAGGTACAGATCCTTGTATAAGAGCAGGTGAAAATGATCTTATAACATCCACCTGGATCATCTAATACCCAGACTGTATTCAGCAACTTAGGATGCCCACATGTTTAAAGCATTTTGCCGTTTAACTGTCTGACTTTGGCAGAACTTGTAAAAGAGTATCTTAGTAAATCATACCCTGTAATAACCCTCGGCCCCCCTACCATCCAAAAACATTAAAGGGGTATTCCGGAATAATGAACGTACTGAACAACAAAACCCATGAAGATATAAATAAAGTAATATAACTAACTAATTGTCATTAGTCATCAAACGGAGCTTATATATTTTTGATTTGATGAATTTCCCAATGAATGGCCCTCTCTAAAGTGGTGGATTACACTAAAGGTGGCCCGCCACTGGAAACTACAAGTCCCAGATCCTTTATTCCCAGTAACTCCTCCTCCCTCTTATGCGCTGCTCCCAGTGATGATATAACAGACTCTGCTGCTCTGTACCATAGTAATGATGTGTACCTGCTGCCATCACACAACACTTGGCCATACTGGAGGCACTGCAAAATAACCAACTGACCACAGCCAACGTGGGATCACATGACCTTGACCTGCCCATACAGGTGCAGGACATGTGATGTGGAGACAGGTAACCATTGGCCACCACTTCTGTCCTTTGTCTTCTCCGCAATGAACTCCGCAAGACCGCGCGGAGGAATTAACGGACGGATACCAGGGCCAGTAGCATTTTAATTCTCATTACAGTCTATGTCACCAGCATTTTCTGTCTAATGGGAGCAAAGAATTTAAATAACCTAATTAAAATTAGCTTCTATTTTTGAATACCCTTTGTATAGAAATAGCTGATTTCCTGAAATAACCCCGTTAATAAAGTGTGGCCACCCCCTTTTAACTGGGCCACACCTGCCTCTACTAATCTCGAGATAAAGAGGTCCGTCATACAACATTACTCTTCAACATAACGCAGAACCCAGCCCAATTGGTCAATTTCTATGTGTAAAGGGCCCTTTTGAACGAACTACTTACTGACGTTACAACTCAGATTGTTGTTGTAAAATCCTTGTCAAATAACCAAATAACCCAAATCTTCCCAAAATTTATTTGGAAAAGTGGGTAAAATTCTTGCCACACAACGCTACCTTCTGAAGGGAGCACAGAGATGATCTTATCTGTCCAGCAAATCTTACCACATTGGGGCAGATTTTCAAGCTGTCGGAAAGTCAGAATCATTTCCAGTTGCCCATGGCACCAAATCCCACACAGCTTCCCCTTTAAATATTCAATGAGCACGGTAAAATGAAAGCTGAGCTGGTTGCCTGGGCCACCTGGCATATTCTGACTTTCAGACACTTGAATATTCCCCATTAGTCAATGTTCTCACACCTAACCAACTGAATCTAAGACGTGGTGGTTTTGGCAATTGCAGCCAGATCTTGTTGCAGTGACTCTGCAGATTTTTAATTGGGCATATAACCCCTTTAAAAAGCATCAAAAAGCTAGTGCGGGGAGCTTGGTGGCGAGTGTGCATTGATCTTGAAGTGTGGCAGTAATCTTCATTTAATCCCCTTTAGAACACTGGACTCCATAAGTGGCATTGCTACCAGTTTACATCCCCTGTGCCATGTATGCTTTACCTTGAAAACGCCATTTGAGGGGATACTGCTGTTGTTGATTTTCTATTACATTTCAAAGATATACCGAAAGATTAGCTGAGGTCTACATTTTTCCCAAATAACCTTTAGGATATGACCACCTACATGGCAGCCACTGACTTTCCTACTTCAATACTCTCCATATAAAAACAAGAATCATCCTATATTACTAGCTGTAGCTCCCGGCGTTGACATTCTCATTCAGTTACTGTCTCTGACAGTCTCATTTAAGTGTCTCTGACACTCTCATTCGAGTGACTGTCTCTTACACTTAATCTAGTGACTGTCTCTGACACTCCCATTCAAATGACTGTCTCTGACACTC